>PPHD01002788.1:0-32943 GCA_002909625.1 Bambusicola thoracicus
ATATCATTATGGGCATGTGAAAATAGAAGGAATATCTCAAGATATCCAGGAAAGATTATCTACATTATTGCAGTTTGCTTGAGGAAAAAAATATGGCTTATGTTTTCAATAACGCTGTTTCTGCAGTGAGGTTACCAAGAGGGTATGTGGCACTGTGATCCAGAAGCAAATGGATCAGATTTACTTGGGTTTACCTGTAGAGCAGATGCACAAGCTCAAACACCTACTAGCATTTTTTATTGAAGTGTTCATCTGTTTTATGTTGTGCATTTTTCTGTGTGTTATTTTTTTTCAACTGAAGTTGCACAATTGTGAAGTATAGCCTTTAGAACACGTAAGAGATGAGCTTGCCGGAGTTTTGAACACGATTACAGAAGTTGTGTTTCTTGTATGTTGTAGCCTGAGTTAAGGAAGGAAGCTGAAGGCACTGCCTGGGCTTATGAATGTAAAATTCTTTCCCTGTCGGCAGTTAGTAGGGTTTTGGTAATTTCATCCATAAAGCTGGGATATCATGCAGGAAGTTTGGATTGTTCTGTTACTCTGTAATGACTTGAAAGAGGTGAACTTAGCTAGGGAAAAAAAGCTACAGAGGAAATTAATCTAGTTTCCCGTGCATCCTTTCAATAAAGACAGAGATGTAGCTTGGGCCATTGAACAAGACATTGTAAGGGCTCATCAGGACAACTGTGCATACTTCCAGTCTTCTCTCTTGAAAGATGAGCTCAGACTGGGACAGTCATAGAAGTATGATGGGAGTAACCGGGAGCCTAATCTTGTAAAAGAGATTAAAAAGAGCGTGGTTTGGTTACTCAAATGAAATACTGTCTTGATGGAACTTTATGGCAAGAAATACTTGAGAAAGCTCACTTCTCAGTCAGAACAACAGAGCCACTTAAAAGTGGAATGATGAGTGACACATGGAAAAAAAAAAAAAAGTTTAATAAGCCATGAGGAAATATTCCCTAGAAATTGGATTTCTAGCTATCAGAGCTGTGAGGTGCTGGACCAGCCTTCTGATGGCAGTGGGGGCAAAAAAGCACGTCTAAGAAGTGGATATTTCATTAGGAATAGTATGACATTCTGCCCAAAAGAGGAGTGGACAGGAATTAATTACACTTCAAGATGTCCCTTCAGTTTCTGTGCTATGACACTGAGCTGCTGGAACACATTTTAAAAAATAAAATAAAATTGCAACTTGTGTAGAAGTGGATATTTTTATAAATGAATAACATTGGTTTATTCCTCAGGATGATGTTGTAAAAATACCATCAACATAAAGCATAAAGACAGTGTTGTATTCTTTACTGATTGAAGTGCATTTTCCAATATAGAGGTCAGGTAATGATTATGTTCTTGCATGTGCTTTAGATTGAGATATATTGCATTCATTTTTACTTGACTGGAATTTTTCTTGAAGTATATAAACCTTGCAGCAATGCTATCTGTGCCTACAAGCAGGAAGTCTAATTATTATAGCAACGTGGATGAGGTAATGAAAGAGTGAAATTGGTGAGCAGGCAGATAAAAGATTAACAACCAGGATTTTGTAGCTAAGTAGAAATCCAAGAGAATGCTAGCTGCTTGCTGTATTTTGTGCCGGGGATGTGGAAGGTGGAAATGTCCAAACATAGCAATTGAAGATACAGTGTTTAAGTTGAATACATGCTGCTAGTAATGACTGAGGCCTGATTGCATGCTTAAAGAAATTAAACAATTCTAATGAAAGGGAAAGTACAGGATGCATTTATTGAAAACTTGCTTAAATATTTGCAAATAAGAGCTATAATCTGACTTCTTTTCTCTTGGATAACTACAGCTGTATCCAGCTAGATGCTCTTTGATCAACTGAACATGCTAGACGTTGCCCAGACAAGGGCTTACAGTTGTTTGCCAAAATGACAGGATATAGGAAACAGGGCATTGTAGGTGGTCTTGAGGGAAGACTGTGCCTAAAGCAGACTAGGACTGTGGGATCTGTTGTCAGTGAAAAAGGCAGATAATTAGTTTAATAATTGTGGCTAGTGAGTAGATAATTGTCGGTGGGTAAACAGCCTCTGTTATACAGCTTTTGTGGCTTGAAGGACTCCGGAGCACCAAGAGATGCTGAGGGAAAGATTTACACTAAAAAGGAGAATTTAATAATAAGGATTTGATTAAAAATTGATAGCCATTTGATAACATGGATTCAGTTTATTAGGAGTAGATTGCACTAAAAGTTGGCTTTTCCTGCCCCCTGAGATACCTGTGGGGATCTTGCATTAGCCTGCAGCAGAAGGGAATTAAGCTGAATCAAAGAGCACAAATATTCGCTCTACTTTTGGAAAGATTTTGCTAATTTCATAGCACAGGTTAGCACACTGTGGCAAGCCATGTTAACAAGCTGTGTATTATATAATGAACTGAGAGGATTCTTGCTTGCATATTATTTTGAGGTAACCTATGGTTATGTCTTTACCAGGAAGTGTTTCTTCAGAAGGAGAAACAGTCTACTAACTTGAGAGTGAGAAAAGAACAGTTGGTTGAACAGTGCTTACCCAATGTTGTTTCCAAGCAGCTGGAGCCAGAGACTGGAATCAGAAAACACACTGTCCACACCTGCTACACAGTGGACTGAAATCTGTACATCCATACTTCTGCTGAGCATGCAAATAAGGAGAACAGCACAGACTAGCATGAGAAGGGTAGGTGGGATCCTTACACCTACCTAGAAAGGTCCTTACACCTACCTACTACACCTAGAAAAACATGGGGCATAGGATCCTGCATAACTTCTGAGTGCATCTTGGGTGTTCATCAGCACTATAAAATATTTACTGCATTCTCTTCCAGTTATATGTTCTCAAAATCTTTTATCAACTCTTAGTGTCTCAAGGGAAGAGTAGCTCAAAACACACACGCAGTGAGTGCAGGGAAGGTTGTACGATGCTGATCCATGTTGAAGAGATCTTTCATAATCTACCATGGAAGGAGTTCAAAAATAACGATTTGAAGCAGGGTAATAGCTGTTACCTCTGACGCTAAAGGTAATACAGTAACCTGTAATATTATGTTCTTCACAGATAAGACTTCAGTGATTTAAGAACAACACAAACCAATCCAGTAAACATGTTAATGAAAGCAACCCTCTGGTTAAAATAGCTTAGTAGGGTGATCATGTGGAAATGTTAGCACAGGTTATAAAAAGCAAATAAATGATACAAAACTTTTGTCTTGTACTGGTTTCAGATGAGCACTGTGATGTATCTCAAGGGATGGATGTTTGAGCTTGGAGGCAGTGTCCCAGTAGGCCCGGTGCAGCTGTTGGGCTTTGACAATATCTACATTTTATTGCAGTGATCTTCCATCTGGAGGATGTTTCCTGGGACAGGGACCAGTAGTCCCCTGAGGGACCGTGTTGCCAGAAGGCTGCTGGAGGAGTTCGAGTGTGGAGGAAGCAGCTGGAAAATAATCCAGATGATGAAAAGGCTGGGCTGTGCCAAGAGCTGATGGGGCAGAAGGAACACTACAACAGAGCTGCCAAGTGCGTTCACTGGGTAAGGCTTCTGCAAGCTGCAAGGCATGGAGTGGTGGAATGTGAGTTCCCCATTGAAGAAAAAGTTCAAGACACAGCTCTCAGTGATGTGCGCAGCCTTTTGGGATAGGAAAGGGGTGATTCTTTTGGATTTCCTGGAAGACAGACCAACATCATCAAGTCTGATCACTACATCACGATGCTGACTAAGCTGAAACCTTGAACTTTCAGAATCAGTCCAGAGAAGAAATCTTTCTCTTGCAACATGACAATGCCAGGCCCCACATCTGTTTGAAGACCACAGAGTACATTGCCCATCTTGTCTGGACCATCCTAGCACATCCACCATGTAGTCTGGATTTGGCACCTTCTAATTTCCAACTGTTTGGGCCAATGGAAGATGGACTGCATGGGCAGCATTGTCCTAGCAACAATGCCACCATAGCAGCTGTGAAATAGTGTGTCACCTCTGCTGGTACAGATTTTTAATGAACACAGAATTCAGGCTCTTGTTCATTGCTGGCAAAAATACATAGCTAATGGTGATGTCTATGTTGAAAAATACAATTTTGCAGCTGTGACTTTATCAAGTGGTGTTATTGTGCTCTTTGCATCTGTTGCAGTTTACATGTAAATAAATAGGAAGCATTACTTTTGGAGCAAACTGCATATATCTTATGCTTGAAAATGTATCTTTCTTCTAAAAAAAACTAGTAAAGATGAGTGCCTTATACAGCTGCTTTAGGAATGACAGATGGAATGAGGGAAATATGGAAAAACCATGGCCACCTTTTGCCATTTTGAGAAGGGAGAAATTTTTCACTCAATCCTCCTCCTTGACCATGGGAGAAATCTGGTATACAGCACTGGAGTTCAAAGTATACGGGCCATGCACAGACCACTGGTGTCTCAAGACCACTGCATAGCATTTCAGATCTGTATTTTTTCAAAAATTCTCACAACTATCCTTAATTAATTTCTGGGACTATGTAAGCAAGCATTTCTTCCTGACTAATTAATACGTGAAATGATACTTGCAGTGTATATTACAGCAACAGTTAGTTTGGAAAGAGCTCTGCAGTCCAGGAAGGCATCTTTTCTGCTTCTTCTGACTTCATTGTACATTATGGATCATCACAACCTCCTTCTGAACAAAACTTGCACAGCCTCTGGGTCATGTAAGCAAGAGTGGTTTGGTAGACCACAGCAGGAGTGAGAATGAAACTCTTGGAAGTCCTGACTTTGGGATTATTGAGCTGATTAGGGAGCAAAACCCTTAACTGAGAGCAGTAGCTTCTGACTGTAATGGGTATTAAAGAAATGCTAGTCGCGGACCATTGTTCATTTTTGTCAGTCTTTAGTCCGTAGTGGGCTGGGAGGAGAAAGAAATGGAGAGGAGAAAGCAGGGTGGGAAAAAGCAATATTCCTTTGTAAAGAAATGATGAAGCAGTTATGTTTGCATCTCAAGAGCTTATTCCAAGATTGATGACTAGCTGGAGGAGAGCTGATGACTTATGGCAGTATCTGAATATTGCACTGAATTTATGTTACTTGGCAACAGAAACATGCATTAACTAAGCAGCATGCCTCCTGGCTGGTCCAGCCTGTGTCCCTTCTATCAAGCATACTGATGTGCCAGGCACAGCTTATATCTGAGGCCTCTATTAAATTCCTTGTAAAATTTCAGTGCAGCTGCTTCTCACAAAATTAAAGGCTATTTTAACCATATTTCTTTTCAAAAATACTCTTCATAACTCAGGAAGGACCCTTGCTTCTCCTTCAGGGCCGTGAAAGGCTTAGTGCATCTGGTTTTATTATTCCTCCCTGATGGGTCCAAGGCACTGTGTTCTGCCAGAATGGAAGTGGGGTTTGATGGGCTTTTGCTGCATCCCAGGAATTTGTCCTTTCCATCACAGGTGGAAGACAAGTGTTTCTCATAGTGTTAAGGGGCATCCGTAAAGAAAAAAAATCACAAAAAAGAATCGTATTAACTAGGAATAGCTGATCTTCACCAGTAATGTTTTTCCCATGAACTTGTCTGTCAGGCCAATTTGCTTAGGTTGTATCTTTTTTAATTATAAGAAATCTAAATAAATGAACAGCAAGCAACCAAAGACCCAGCGTTACATTTGCAGTTTCACCAGGGACTGCTCGGAACAAAGATAATCAAAGCAGCTCCAGGCTTCTCAGAGACATCTTCGGGTAAATCATAATCCCTCCACCCCCTGCTCTACTCTCTCTGGTGTAGTGAAGGAAGGATTTGCGTAAAGCTCATCCCTGTCCAGGTTTTGGGGGGGTTGGAGAGGGTGAGGGTACTGCTGCAGAGCTGAATGTAGCTCAGTCCTGGAGAAGACACCCATTTAACCATGTTCACGTGCTTCTCCCTCTGAGCAGAGTATTAGAAACAGTCTGTGGGAGAAGTTGGAAAGTTGTGCACTTCTGTTACTTTCCTGCTGGTGGGAACGTGCTGTTTGAAAGGATAAATGTGTAACATGTGTCACTGTAGATTGGTTCAGTGTGGTGTTTAGAGCCAGATTAAAAGCACATACCCTTGAAAAAAAAGAGGCCATTAAACTCAGGAGCTTTATGTGGTGGCAATTTTAGAAGCTTATGGTGTCCACGTCCGAGGAAGTAAATACCCCAAAAATTCCACAAGAGAAGGGTTACCCTGAGACTTCTGAATGTCATTCCTATTGCTCCTTCATTGATAAACCTTGCCTCTCACTAGAAACAGGACTGAGCAAATCACTTAAGAGACCAGAAATCTGGTGACTCTGAAGGGCTGATTTAGAGATTCCTGAGTTTGGAATTCCAAGGTGAACCGGGCATGTCAGCTTAACTTAGAAATTGAACAGTTTTTGCTTTTACAAGGAATAAATATTGGCTGCTTGACTTTTTGAACATTTTTCAATGTTCATAAATGACAAGAATTGCAAAGCTCTAGTTTGAAAAAATATGTTTTGTTTTCTCTTGTCTCTCTGTCACTGAACCAGGAGTACAGTGGGAAAAGAATGGGAAAACAAATGCCTCCAAACCTAGTGTAACAGTGAAAACATGGAAATAAAAAGCTTCTTGAATGTGTTCTTATCATAACGTGTCTGGTATAGCAAGTGTTTCTTTGGAAGAACACTGAAAATACATTTGAATCACAGAATCATAGAATTACTCAGGTTAGAAGGGACCTCAAAGATCATCAAGTCCAACCGCAGACTAACCATAGTACCCTATTTGGACAGAAGACAGGTAGGTGTTCTTTGCTTTTTTTTGTTGTTGCAGGAGGGCATTGCTATGTGCACTTACCTTAAAATTTCCTTCCAGTTCTAAACTACTGAAGAATCAGTAAGGAACTGAAAGGAACTGTACAGGAAGGTAACTTAAAATAAGACACTTCAAGAGCTAAGATTTAGATTAAATTTTAAAAATATGATGAGGTAGCTCTTAAATTAATGGCAGAAATGCAATTTACTTTAAAAATACAATGCCTTTCTGTCAGTCTGTTTTTGCTCCACTCTTTCACTTTTATTTTTCTGACTTTTCAGAAAGGAAAGGAGGACAAAACAGGAAAATGGAAGGTAAATGACAGTGTATCATCTTTGAGAAAGGTACACGTGGGAAGTTGTACTCTGTCTTCAAAGATGGGCTGAGAATGGTTGTCAGGAATGTGCAATAATGTGTTGCAGAATCAAAACAATTCAAGAAGTGCTATAGAAATACTCATATATTTTGCTGGCAAGTGATACTTTGTGTATGGGTGATCGCTTACTCTGATGGCAGTTTGCACAGACAGAAATCTTCACAGAACAGGATCGTTGTGTTTCATGGCATTTGAAAGGTCTCTGATGAAGAGTGCTGCAGTTCCTGCAATCAGTGTAAGTTCTGGGAAAATCAAAATGTTACCTGAGCTTTCTTCCCCAGTCAACAGCCTGTACCTGCCTTCTTGTATGACTGTTGTGGAAAACTCTGTCTGGCCCCTACCTACTGTGAATATGATACATGTCATAGTATACAGTGATAATTAATAACAATCATCTGGTAAGAATGAGGTTAGAAGTTAGGACTTTCTGATGTCTATGCCAAGATGTTTGGTGTGGGATGTGCGCATACAAAGTATATTGAATGCCAGTGCAGCAGTAGATGTATGTAAAGGTCTTTAAGTGTGATCACCCTTACCAGACAGAATGAGGCAGTGGATCATTCAATAAAAATGCCTTTTACATCTAAGTGCAAGAAGAAGGGATTCTCTGTGTCATCAGAGAATGCAGTATCTTGATAGTGTGCAGACTGTAGAAGCCATGACAAGCAGTTTTGGGTATGCTCATAGAGAAATAGAAGCACGATCACTGCTATAGGCAATGTGTTAACTAGCATTAAATAGTGGTTGCAAAGATTTCAATGGCTAATTTTGTTTGGTTCTTAACATGGAAAATTAATACTTATCTGCCCAGTGCTTGTTCATATTTTAAAATAATATCTACATGGAGATATGAAAAAATATATGTGTGTGTAAAAGCTGGGACTGTTCATGGATATAAACCACTAGTAGCACGACTGCTGTTCTCCTCAAAAATGACATTGTCACTATACTGAAACTGACTAGAGATTTTCTATAAATTCCAATAAAGCCTTTACATTTTGTTTGATATTAGAAGATAATTTTGTATTTCTAGGTCTTCCAGAAAATGTTGATAATGAAGAGCATGCCAAAATAACCCCAAACCTTACACATGAAAAGAGTCAGAATGGGGAATTTGATTAAAAATAAAGGATCTAGCTGGTGCCATGGATTATATCAGCTTTTTTTGAATTGGAGGAAAGGAAGTGGTTGCTAAAGTTATTTGCTGTAGAATAAAACACATATGGAAAGATGGAGAATTTAAGAGTAGAATTTACGTCTTGGATGTGAAACTGGAAGTTTGTTCCATTTAGACCTGACCCAGAAAGTGAATGGAAAAGCTCTAAATTAAGTACATTTGAAGTGACTCCCTGAGATGAGGAGAAGAGGATTAGGAAATCACATCTTCTTCAGTTCAAGACAGAAATTTGATAAAGAAGGATCAGTATCCTAGCATGTTGCTATCAACAACATTCCCACTAAAAATGTATCACCTCTGTAATTATCTCTAATATTTCTGTGCTGCTTCTGGGTGAAAAGTCTCAAGTATGTACATAGGCTATGACACTTAAATAGGATGGAGCCCCATATAAAATGTATCTAGAGATGCAGCTGGAGAGAATTATATGTTTCCAACTGGAAAATAAAATACAATTTACTAATTGTGTTTTATTAGTCAGGGTGCATCAGGTATGCTCCACTTGCAGGAAGGTCAACTGCTGAGCACGGTGTCACTTCATCTAGATAATTTCAGTGCTGTTAGGCCTGCCAAGAACAGCTCATTTTTACATATTGGTATAAATAATAAATGAGTGGTTACAATTTTCGGATGAAGGCAAGGCAAATCTCATTGTCTTCTCTTTGCAAAAGGGTTGTTTTGTGCAGCTGTTCAAAGCATGTGCAAATAGCTATCATGTAGTCCTTGCTGTGTTTCACATTGCTTCTGTAATGGCCTGATCAAAGCTCCAACTGATGGAAGGATAATGGCTGATGCTCCAAGAGGGGTGTTTCTGTTCATTGCAGAAGGCCTTCTGAATGCTCTGCTGGCTTAGTTCCAAAGTTGCATGCAATGTTCCAGGTATCGAGAGCCAAAATCTTATGTATTTCTGTGCAGAATTAAGCAAACTTAGAAGAAATAATTTTAAAATCAGGCTACGTCTTGCTGCACCTGGAATAATATCTAGATAAGAACCTTACATAGGGAAAGTGTGCAGAACTGTCCAGTACTTTTTTGTCCTTAGCTACTTGTTCACAGAAAACTGGAAACATGCTCAAACTGCAGTGCATGAGGTTTTTGTTCCTCATTAATGTTATTGACTGCAGTGGGTGTTGGAACAGTAGCCTGAAAATCTTCTGAAATTAATTTAGGGCAAAGACCCTGGAAAAACAATCAGCAGACACCTTTTTGATGCCTCTATCTGCTGTGAGATACATATTTTGAAACACTTAGAGGGCAGAAATTTGTTCATTTCAGGTTATTTACAGAAAGCAGATTGGACTTTCCTTAACTGCAACCAGAACATCTGGGTAATTATGAATGTTTTCAGGCATGCTTGCAAAGAACATCATTTTTCTTCCCTTGTAAATTTCAATGGATTCAGGGAGTTCACATATGTCTGTATTTTTCAACATCTAAGGGATCAGTAGGAGTACTGAGCAAGGGAAAGCTATCAGCAAAGGCTTAAATTCATTGAAGTGGATATAAAGCTTCAATGGCAAACTTTTATGGGGTCTTCAAACTGAAAAAGACCAGTGACTTGCATCAAAGACTAGAAAACTGTTTTCACCTTCTGGGCATTTTTCATTCATTTTATAAGGTTCTGCTTTATTTCTGAGCAAAGGAGAATATATGCTTGCATTCATTACATAACAGAGTTTGAAACTTGCTTGATGACTCATTGCTTTGATGACGACCTTTGCGGCCGCTTGGATTCTCTTTATTTAAAGAGAGTATGAGTCAAATGCCTTTCATTCCAAAGACACTGCCATATTATAATTAACTGAAGCTGCAACTAATTTAGTGATTGAGGATGTTCTCTGTATTGCAGAAATTGCTTCTCACAGTCAGATATATCACTTTGCATCGTCAAACACCAATAACACTGGCTAGTTTTGCATGTTGAGCATGTATGTATATGAATATGAGAATGAAGCCAAGGATCCCCTTTTACATAAAACAAAATTCCACTGAGAGAGAGCAGGTGCGTTTGCATTTGCATTTGTCTTAATAGATGGAATTACCTGGTGGTATTAGAATTCCATTCTAATATTATCAATGGGAAAACTGCCTCAACATATGTCAACTCAGTGGCGTATTTAGGGCACATACACAGTTGTTTCTTACTGCTGAGGTGATAGAATCATAGAATCACAGAATGGCTTAGGATGGAAGGGACCTTGGAGTCCAACTCGTTCCAACATCCTGCCACAGGCAGAGTTGTCAACCACTAGATAAGGCTACCTAGAGCATCCACAATCTCACTGGACAGCCTGTGCCAGTGCCTCATCATTCTCTGAGTTAAAAAATTCTAATATCTAGCCTAAATCTCCCCTCTTTTAGTTTTAAACCATTTCCCCTTGTCCTATCACTATCAGACGGTGTAAAAAGTTGGTCCCCCTCCTGCTTGTAAGCTCCTTTCCAGTACTGGAAGGCCACAATGAGGCCTCCCCACAGCCCTCTCTACGCTAGGCTGAACAATTCCAGCTCCTTCAGCCTGTCTTCATGGAAGAGGTGCTCCAGCCCTTTGATCATCTTCATGGCCCTCATCTGAACCCATTCTAAGAGCTTCACTCCTTTCTTGTGCTGGGGACCTCAGAGCTGGATGCACTACTTCAGATGGAGCCTCACAAGTGCATAGTGGACAGGGACAGTCATCTCCCTTTCCCTGCTGGCCACCCTTCTTTTGATGCAGCCCAGGGTATAGTTGGTCTCCAGGGCTGCAAGAGTACCCTGCTGACTCATGTCCAGCTTTTCATCTGCCAGGACCTCCAAGTCCTTCCCTGCAGGGCTGCTCTCACGGAGTTCTCCCAGTCTCTATATGTGTCTGGGATTGCCACAGCCTGAGTGCAACACCGTACACTTGACCTTGTTAAACCTAATTTTGTTCATGTGGGCCACTTTTTCATCCAGGTCCCTCTGGATGGCATCCCTCCCTCTATTGTATCAACTGCACCACTCAACTTCATGTCATAAGCAAACTTGCTGAGGATGCACTTGTTCCCACTGTCTATGTTGTTGATAAAGAAGTTGAAGTGCACTGCTCCCAAGACGGATCTTTAAAGAACAGCACTCAGGACTAGACTCCACCTGGCCGTGGAGCCATTGACAACAACCGTCTAGCTGTGACCACTGAACTAATCCTTTATCCACCTAATAGTCCTGTCTTCATGTATTTCCAATTCAGAGGCAGGAATGTGGTGTGGGACCAGTCAAAGGCATACCGGAATAGAAATGTGTGCATTGCAGAGTTGTGATGGGTTACCACAGCTGTAAAAGAACAGTGCTGTATCTGACTCTTCATTCTGGTGTAAGGAAAATACAGTGATTTCTCCTCTGTTCCTCTTTTCTCAAATAATTTCTACTTAGCTTTTACCCTACAATCAAAAGAAGTACATGTGAACGACATTTCAAGGGAACTGTCTCCTCTTCCTGTGACAAGACAAATTTATTCCTAAACCTTTTTTGATGGATGTTTTTTTTTTAACCAGGTAAGAACCCCCTGGGATGGGCTTCCATTACCTCCCCAGGCAATTGATCTCAGAGCCTTCCTTTGCCTTATAATTAGAATTTTTTTAGTTCCTAATGTGCATGTTAAAATCCTTGCTGCAATATATGTCCATTTTGTCTTGGCCACTTTATGTTGATGGATTTGAAGACTGTTTCTATGTCTTTATTCTTTCACTTCCTCTCCTGATTAAACAGTTCTTCTCTGTCTTTGAATAGACCATTTACCCTGAGCTTTTGATCATTTTTACTATAAAAGTTTTTAAATTCATTTTAAATCAGTTAAAAATGAATTATTTGAATAAAATAATCATACTAAATACAGAAAAGACCAAATCTGAACGGCTTAAAGAACAATACTTCTTTAAAGAAAGAGATAAATATGGAAATGTCTTTAATAAATGTTTATTTGCCATTATTTAAGATAATGAGCACACACATATATCCAAAGGTCACTCTGAAAGTAATGCCTCCCATTTTATTTTGTCAAGCCCACAAGATGTTAGCTGGATGTTGGTGGAATTGCAGTAGAGTTTGAACCTTCCCACCAACATTCTGTTACATTTTTTTGCTGTGTTACAGATGGCAGCAGAGGGACAGTCTGACAAAATGTCGTCTGACATGGAGTGCATATGAAGCAAAGATGTGTCAGTGAATTTCTCCATGCAGAAAAAACTGCACCCACTGACAATCATCAACACTTGCTGAACATTTATGAAGACCAAGCAGTGGATGTGAGCACAGTGAGGCGGCAGGTGGTGCATTTCAGCAATGGTAGCAGGAACAGTATGTCACCTCTGTTTGCGCAGATTTTTATGAGTGCAGCATGCAGGCTCTTGTTCACTGTGGACAAAATGCACAGCTACTGGTGATGAGTGTGCTGAAAATTTTTTTGTAACTGAGAATTTGCTCTATCAAATGGTATGAATACCAAATGCTATTGCATTCTTTATATCTGTTCTGGTTTCCATGGAAATAAACAAGAGGCATTACTTTTGGAGTGATCTACGTACACATTAAAGAATCCCACATATATGAAAATCATATGAAGTCCTCAAAGACGGAGACCAAATATATGAATTTAGTGTTTAATTCCTCACTTTCTTGAATTTTTGTCCCAGTGCTCCATGAGAATAATGGAGGGATAATAAGGGAGAAGAGTTCAGCTGTAACAGATCCTGGAGGTATGTAAGCCTCCTAGAACAGTTTTTCATGAGCAAAAGCACTTTAGTGAGAATTGTAAAATGTATGTTTACAGGAATGCTACTGATTCAATCTGAAATTAATGCTAATAGGATTTATTCTGTCAGTGATATTCATTGTTATCAACTGAGATGTGCTTGAAAACATTGTCTATCATGTAATCTTGGATGGAAATCTTCATGTGTCATCCTCCTGTAGTTCCTGATTCAGCAAATCAGTTAGAATACAACAAATTCTGAATAAAAGTTTAAATTTCACTGACTTCAGTAAGAAACAAATATGTGCTTCGTATTAAGCACTTTTTAAAGGGTTTTTGCTAATGTTACTTCCAACTGGCTTCCTTTTCTTTAGGGTTTGGCAGTCCAGTACTGTCTAATTTACTGCTTGTCATACAACACATCTTTCATAACTACCTTTCATGTTCCTTTGTTGTTCAGATGTGTACGGGTGCTATAAATAATGCTGTGTGTGAGTTTTAAAGAACAGTTGCCTGTAGCAAATACAATTGTGTGTTGTCACTACATTTTTGAAGGTTAAAGTTTAATAATTAAATGAGGCACTAACTAATGTTGCATTATATGTAATATGTCTTCTATTCACTTACATTATTTTTGCTTTTGCTAAGGGAAAAGGTGTTATTGAATGAGTTAGTCATTTGGAAACACTGAAGAGGGTGTTTGCTTTAGAGGTGCAAAGGCTTCAGGCTTTTAAAGCTGTGACTGTTTCCTGAACAGAGGCTCGCCTTGCTTTGCTTCCGTCTATTGCAAAGTCCCTCTGGGTGGAAAACTCAAGTGGAATTGCTGCCGTGGTCACCTACAATTGCAGGAGGGACTGTGACTTTCAGGCTTCTGGCAGCTGAGAACAGCATCCTTGTAAATGTAGATGGGCTTTGGGCAGCACTGCAATTGCTCTTCGTTAGCTCGTGTTCTCTCATTCTTCCTGTCCACTTGCAGGATCTGTGCTGCAAGCACCTAATTCCTCCAGCACACTTCATCTGGAGCCTACCTGCTGAATCAGTGCCGTCTGTTGCATTAGCTGGTGTCATATTGGTGATGGAGACTGAGATGCAAAAGCTAAGTCCTGGTGAATTCATAGTTGCCCCAGTAAGGTTGCTTTTATCACTGTACTCAGTAGAATATATAAATGACCAGATGCTCCTGGTAAAACCCCTCATTTAGGAGACACTGCCATTTATGGCATGGACAAGTTATAGGCAGTAAAATGGATCATTAGCAACTGAGAGGCAGAACTTGAAAAAACAGCTGCTAGTGAAGTAGAAGGCAGGATCCTTTTTTATCAAAAGACAGGAATTTATTTGAAGTACTGGATCTAATACACCTCAGGCTCAGCGTGTTTCTTCTGAATCTCAAGCAGTTCCCGCAGAAACACACCAGAGCTCACAGAGCCCCTGAATTTAGTAAGCCAAAGGATCATGAATTTTTGGTTCTTGACAGACAGTTTCTCTCTTTGGGCCATTTATCAATTTGTGCAAAAATTTGGAAAAGCGAATTGGAAGGGTGAGAGTGAAGAGAAGTCTCCATGAGCTAGAAGCCCCACTTTTTAACTTTCTCCACTTTAAGTTAGGATACTGAAATATGTCTGTGTAGCAGCTGGGAATACTTGAAGATGCCACTATGTTCCTGGATATGAGACAGCAGAAAATTCAGTGATATAGATGAACCACCCAGTAGCGTGACTAATACCATGTTGAGCTTTATGTAGTTCGTTGTTGGTTTTATCCTTCCTCCAAGACTTTACTGAAACTATAAGGGTGGGACAGGTGTGTCAGACATCATCTCAAGAGACCCTTCCTGCAGCCTCTGAGCACTGCAAGGGATTTCCTTCTCATTCTTGTGGATAACACATGGAGCTCTTGGCCCCAGAGGGTTTGATAAGCTCCACTGTTCTGTGAGAAATGCCAGCAAAGCCAGTCTTGCTATTTATACAGGATAGAAGGGGCTTATGAGCTGAATATACTTAGAGAAGAACCCAAATGCAATAGTGACAGATGCTTTTAAAGCTTTTATTTGAAGATGGCTTTTAAAGATGAATAACATTAAATAATGTAGGAGATCCCTCATGTGTGTGCATCAGTAAAAAGTTACGTTGCATTTCACTGTAAAACACAGTTACCATTTTTTGGCTGAAGAATGACTGGCAGCCAGCCTAGACTTGGGATAACAGGCCACATTTTCTGTGGAATACTGAGCCTGTGGAGACTACAAGTGGATGTATTAAAGATGGCAAGGGATGATGTGGTCCACTGACTAGAAGCAGGGTGTGAAAGGGCAGGCAGGTCTGACACACCCACCATTAAAAATACAGGGCAATGGCAGTGGAGGAGCTATGTTGCACACTGAGGTCTGTGTTTTCTCCTATGCTAAAGCGAAGTGAGAGGAGGGTAACTTGGTTTTCTTAGGTGCATGGGAAATAGTTTTAAACTGTAAGATGGTAGATTTAGACGGGATATCAGGAAGAAATCATTTACTATGAGGGTGATGAGACACTGTAACAGGTTGCCCAGTGAGGCAGTGAATGCCCCCACCCAGGCTGGATGGGGCTTTGAGCAACCTGCTCTAGTGGGAGGTGTCCCTGCCTGCAGCAGGAGGTTTGGAACCAGGTGATCTTAAAGATCCTTTCCAATCTAAACCATTTTATGATGCTTCTTTCCTGAGCAGCAGGTTCATGTTCTTTAATGATGCCACATAGCACAGACCTCAGCCTGACTGTAGGCAAACCAGTAAGAACCAGCGAGAGGCCAGTGCTGTGAAGTCTTATGGCCTCTTGGCTTCAGAAGTAGCATTCAATATCTTAGCAAAGTTTTAGGTACAATAAAAAGTTAGATAAGTTAGAACTTCAGCACTATTTCTGTGGAGTATTAGATTTTCTTCATTTTGGAAATCTTGAAATATTATAGCTTTATCTATGCCTAATTCAATTTTAAAAAATTATTACCTGACCTGAAGCAAGAAAGCTGAATTTTTCTGTTTTCATTTTGTCGTATTGGTTAGCTGACGCCTCCTCACCTGATCATTACATAGCTCCAAAAACTAATGTAGAAGGCTGTGTGCATACAGCATGTCAGCTAGGCTGAGCTACAGGTATGCTATGATGTGGAATCATAGAATCACTGAGGTTGGAAAAGACCTTCAAGATCACCAAGTCCAACCATCCACTTAACACTACAAGCCCACCACTAGACCACGTCTCCCTGTGCCACATCCACACATCCCTTAAACACCTCCAGGAATGAGGTCTTCACTTCCCTGGGCAGGCTGTTCTAACGCATGACCACCATGAAGAAAATTCTTCATGAAGCCTCCTTCTCTTGCAACTTGAGGCTGTTGTGTTCTATCACTTGTCACCCACCTGACCAACCTCCTGCTGGATAGCTACAGAGAGCAATGGGGTCTCCTCCCAGCCAGCTCTGCTCCAGACTGAACAGTCCCCATTCCCTTAGCTGCTCTTCATAGGTCTTGTTTTCCTGTTCATTCACTTCTTTCTGCACATGTTCAAGCGATTCAAACTCTTCTTGCAGTGAGGAGCCAAAACCATGCTCAAGGTGCAGCCTCACTGGAGCTGAGTACAGAGAGATATAATCTTCCCTGTTTTTTCTGGTCATTCTATTTCCAATACAGGCCAGGTTGCTCTTGGCCTCCTTGGCCACATGGGCATACTGCTGGCTCACACTCAGCTCGCTGTCTACCAGCACCCCCAATCTCAATTTAATTCTGTACAGGCACCCCAAAGGCTTCATTACAGCTTATTTGATGTAGTTGCTGACCTACGTCTGAATATCTTGAGAGTCTCAGATGAATTAATATAACATATATAATTTTATTCAATTACAGAAATGGAATGAGAAATTGTACATGTATATTTTATGTATGTATAATTTACTGATCAGTCTTTGAACTCTTATCTGCTTGACAGTCTGGAACAGTGATTTTAAATTCACCAACGCCTAATTATTTGATCTGCTCCCTTGACTATCTTAACCTTCTTCAAACAGAAGACATTTATCTTAGGAGCATGTTAGGATTTGAACAGAACAAATTAGATGCTGACATGACATTTTTTGAAGCATAATTAAAATGCATGACAAAGTCACACTTCCATACCTGTAAAAAATGATTTTATTGCGTTAAATATTGAATCCAGGACAGTTGATCAATATTTACCTTACAAGACCATGGCAGAGACTGTAAAACTCCTGGCCATCGATCCTTTCTTCAGGGCTGGGAAATATCTGTGCTAAAATGATGGGATTGGATTGCTTATAAAGTTCAGGCCAATGTTTGCTGCAGTTCAGTGGTGAGACATTCAGTGGAGTGCAAACAACATGGTAGTTCCTCAGGTATGAAAATCCAAATAAGGTCCTGGGCTTTTACAGAAGAGCAGCTGTACATGAAAGGTTGTGAAGTTATTTATTTGAGCCTTTATTCTCAAAGATTTAGAGCCTTCTCTGAGTTTGCCATTCATCACCTCTTCCCCGTATCCCATATGGGATGTGCATTGATGGCACAACTGTCCTTCTGGTTTTGGTAAACTAACTTAACTTTCACATTTCTTGGGCTTTATATGAATATGCAGAAAGCTCTGAAATTTAGTGTAACAGAACAGAATGTGACCTACTTAATATATTTATACTTAGCACAAAATTATGTATAAAAATTGCTAGATATATTGTCAGAAAAAAAACCCAAAACACCAAACAGGTATATTTTAAGAATTGCTAGTGCTGAACTCCTCCTGTCAGGATATTGAAAGTTATCCTTGTGCAATACCTTTCACAAAAATCCTTGTCTGGGTTGAGTAAAATTAATTAGTTTGGTGTCAAATCATTTTGACAAAAAAGTTATGAATAAGAAATTTTGGTCTCTTTAATTTTTACTGATCTATTTTGTCACTGCAACTGCCTTAAATTGCTGTTTTGTGGAGGGAGAGAAGAAGGGGGCTGGGCACCAACAGATTTCCTCTGAGATGCTCTAATGACACAAGGTGGTAAAAGTCATTCCAGATTTTCAGACCCTGAGGTAGGGCCAGATTAATTGCATTTTCATTTGACTTCCTTAAATCAACAGTTGTAAGCCCTGCAAATATATTTCCTTACTTTCCGGTGAGTTAGTGTAATGCCTCAAAATGACATTTTCTTGTAAGCTGGACAGAAGTTGGCAAAAGGCATTGTACCTGAAGTTCACATGGGATTAATAGCGTGTGCTGCTAGCTGTGTTAGGTAGCAAGATGTCTGGTAATGGAAAATGCATCTTAGAAAACCTCGTATAAAGATCTTTGGAATGGGAGACTCAGATTAAAGAGAAGATTTTCCTTACTATTTCTCTAATTTTAATAAAAATACCGACCTTCTTTCATTCTGGGGGTCATTTACACATTTAAACAGCAGCAACGTGGACTGCTGAAACTGCACAGATTGACAATAAGTCAGCACAGAAATAAAAGCCTTGCTTTTTCTTTCCATGAGTGCTGCTCCTCTCAGCAGCCTATCACTGTCTATTCCTTCTTTTTATTTTCATTCCCTTGAATTTTATGTATTTCAGGATAAGCGTCCTTTGCACCTGCCGTTGGTTAACTGAGTGAAATATGTTAGACACTTCCGCACCAAATTGTGTGTTCAGTGCAGCCACAGCAATTCTTCTCACTAGTGACACCTATAAAGGATTTCTAATTAACCTACAAATAGTGACTCAGTTACAGAAAGTGTGTAAACAGTACTTTGCTAACACAAATCCTACTGTGACAACAGGAAGTTGGATACCATTCTTGCAATTACTCAGGGCTTTGGCTGATGGGGAATGCATTGTCCTCACACTTAAATATCTTTGTACAGATCAAATCCGAGCTCTCGAAAATGAACCCTACCTGTCTACAGTATCTGACTTCGGATGATCATTCCAGCGTCTTTACTTAATAAGAAAATGCAAAAACTTGAGTTATCCAAGAAGGGAGTCATTAATTATCCTATGAGCCGTGCTTTAAACCAGGCACGAATAGTGTAGATGAATTTGAATGAAAGTTTCATTATTTTTTGGCAAATGTTCCAGACCAAATATCACAAGTTTCTGTTGTCTTCAATTTGCTGACAGGCCAATGCAGGAGCAGGGCACATAAATGAGTTATAGACCGTTAGGCACCAATATTCTTCCACAGTATATTGAATGTGGGGGATCATTAATCCCACTTGTAGTTCCAGGTTAAATGAAATCACAGCCATGTCCTTAAGCACTGTATCACTCTTTCATCATTGTTCTTATCAGATTCAGCAAATATTCTGAGCTGATAATAAGTAGTTGTGCATTAGTGATGTAGAAGTCCAAGCTGTACCAGAGTTTTAAAGAACTCAGGGTTCTTTCTTTATCTAGCAAGGAACAATAGAAAAAAAAATAAGGAAAACCTGCTGAAAATTATGTAGAAGTACATGAAACTTGATTAAATGTATTTTTCATGGTAGAAGTTGCCTTGAATTTTCTGTTAGAAAAAAAAATACATCATAAAAGTTGAAAACTGGAAATGTTTGCCAGCATAAAAGTGATTGTTTCTTTTTTTTTCACCCTTCAGCTTTCTGATTAAAATGGAGGTCTTCTATGAAAAGGATAGCAAAACTTTTCATGAGATGATCATAGAACTGCAAAATACAGGCAGGGCTGTCAACAAGCTAATGGGCTTCCCAACCAATTCCGCTGTTAAGCACTGAAAAAAATGAAACAAAAGGACAGATCCCTAGCGAAGCTTAAGCAGTATTTCCTTAGCTTGTAACAACAGATTGTCAGAGTTTTCTAAAGGAGACCCAATGGTTCAGTTTTAGCTGACATTTTGGAAGCATGTTAAAATCCCTTAAGCAACTCCTATGACAAATAAATTTCTAAAACGATTCCTTTTTTAAAGAAAATGAAATGAAAAATCATCATACACCTTTTATTTCTATAGAGAAATAAATCAAAAGCTTTATGTATTGTTTTGCTCATCACCTTCCCAAAGAGGAGACACTTTAATTAATCCTTTCTTTGAGAAAGATATTAAATCCTTCTCTAATCCCCAAGCAGCAGTTCATATAAAGACTAGAATCATTTTGCATCTTCATAACCACAGAAAACATCATATTCTCCTAAAGCAAATTGTGCTACAAAGAATGATGGATGCTTCAAATGCAGAGATGGTTTGCTTTTCCTTCATTTAATCTCTCCCTAATTTGGTATGTATGTGGATGCGTAGCAATAAAAATTCTTTTTCAGAATTTCTTTCTGTTCCGAAGAGATAAACCAAAGAACTTTTCAACAGTTTTAGTCCTTTTAGAAATGTTGAAAACGTGGCTCTGAGCAGCAAGAAACATCACAACTCATGATGATGCCAGGTTTGTTTCTAATGAAAAACAAATCATTTTTTTGTATGTGCCATTTCGCTTATTCCACTATTAAACACTGAAAACTTTTTGCACTCCTGTTTCTATGTGGATACTTACTATTTTACTCTATCTAGCTTTATTACAAGAACAATACAACCTTATTCAGTGGTACGTTTGGACACACACTTGAAATTTTTTATCTAACTATATAAACAGCAAATCAGCTCTGCTTATACACATAAGAATTTCATCATGAACATATGAAGAAATCAACAGCTTACCCCCAGGCAGCACTGGAAAGCCAGATAAGCAGCTCACACACTTGTGCACAATCTGTGAGCTGAAGAGTACTGCACCCATTATACTTCCACGAGGACCTGGCATAGCCTGCCCGTGACCCACTGCAGGTAGAGCAGTGTGGTCAGATGGGTGATTGTGCCCGTTCCAACATTTGTTGAACATTTGTGTTGTGATATATTTACAATGGTGAGCAAAGAATCACTAGCATAAAATATACAAACTATTGTGTGCATCTTACTGAAATGCCAGTAAGGTTAATGAGCTACGAAAGTCTCTTCAAATGAAGGGACAAAGATACTTGGCTGAGTTAATCAACCTGGTTACAACTTGCTGAATGTCTGGTCACTAGGGAGTATGAGTAGTTTCATCAAGTATTTTCAAAATCTTATGACAGTTGCTAAATTTTGTATATTTCTTTAGTTAGTATGGCTTCCCAGAGTACCCTTTGTGTCTTGAAATTAGTGTGGTGAGCAATTTTGTTTCGCTCCTCTTTCTTCATTGGATTGGAATCAAGAAATTGAATACCGGGAACAATTTCTTCTCAGAGTTGCAAGGCATTGGAACAATCTTCCTGTGTAGGTGGTAGAGTCACCATCCCTGGAGGTGTTCAAGAAATGTGTAGATGTGGCACTGAGGGATGTGTTTAGTGCATATGGCAGTGATGGGCTGATGGTTGCACTAGATGATCTTAGTGGTCTTTTCCAGCCTTAATGATTCTGTGATTCTCTGATAATCAAATGGATTTATTTGTTCAGTGTGTTGTATATTGTGGCCAGTATCGTCCAGGTCTGCTGTTGGACAGATTCCATCTGTGAGCAGATTTCATTCTGTCTTCATGCTCCTTTTGGAGGGGAGAGCCACGGGTGAAGTACTTCTCAGGAGAGCCTTGAACTCTGAGGTTTGGTAATCAAGGAACTTATGCTGCTCAAATTGTCCCCCACAAGCCTGTTAGTGCCAGCAATACATTTAGTTTACTGCACCTTAGGCATTATTAAAAGGAAATAGAGCATAGCCCATTCTCTCTCAGAAGAGTAGCTTACTTTCTATCTCTCCATGTGTGTTCATGTGTGCAGACATGAAGGCCATGAGAAACACACTTGCTATGGCAAAGGATTTTTTCTCTAGCTCTACATAATTTCTTCAGTTGTTTTATAAGTGGAAATAAGCCTAGGAGCAGTTAGAATTCAGCTGACTGCTTCTATATTTAATAAATAATAACCCTGCCACGAAATTGTAATTGGCAATAAAACGTCCTGCAATCCTTCTAACAGCTTTCCACCTCCATTGTAAATCTGTACTTCCAGGCTGCTGCTCATCGCCAGAAGACAGAGTGTATTCATTACTTCAGACACAACTTGCACTACAGAAATGAGAACTGGAATGCAGGCATTTTAAATTCTTTTATTCTCCCACCTCCTCCTGGGCACAGAGGTTCCCCAGTTTTTTCCCCTCCATTGAGGTTTTTGCCAGACTTTTCCCAAGCTTGCAGCATTGATAGATTAGTCTGATTTTCCTCTCTCTGTAGCCTCTGTAGTACCATTTGAGCTGAGAATGATGTTGGTGATGTAGTCTGGAAGTTTGTTCTAATGGTTTTTTTTATTGCTTTTTGCCAAGTTTTAAACCTTCATTTTAAACTTCATCCAGAACTCCATTTCTTTAAATCTTCTATCCAACAGAATTTCAATGCAGATTCTCAGTTTGCTCTGAAATGAACAACTCAGATGTGGTGATGGGTTTGCCTGCTCCTGCTTTTGGAGTTTGAGCTTGGTTCTGATTTTATTGATTCAGATTGGGCACTCAAGGACCGTGGCGGTGCAAGCGCTCAGTTTTCTTTAGCAGGGGGTTAGCTCCCCATTCGTAGAGGCTCTATCAAAAACAATAGTTAAGCACATAGCTGGATTCTTCAAGTGCCTTGTGTGAGTATGTCCCACCACCTGCATTCTACAGACAAAGCCCATAGCTATAGGGAAGGGATTGCTTCGTCAGAAGCAGGTGGGAATTTGCAGAGGAGCAAGGAGTGTAATATCTTCTCTGAACTGCCACCCTGTGCCTTAGCCATTAGATTATTCTCCATCCCCTGCAGAGGAAGAGAGCGATTCATCAGCTCCAGGCAGCCTCTGCCTTTCAATGGCGGAGCAGCTCTTAAATCAGGGCAGGGTTTAATGACAGATACCTGCTCAGCTCCTAAAATGCAGGAATGCTCCTCTGTTGTACAGTGAATGATAGGATGCTGAATGCCTCAGTATTTTATAGGAATGCACATTTATTGGGCTTCTGTTTCAGATCAGGGAGCTTGGCTCTTGGTTAAAGCTACCTGTGGTTCTGTGCCTGAACAGCAATCCTAACCTACAGGAGGAGGAGAGAATAGAGAATCAAGACCTTGTGAAATGCGTGATTTTCTTGGTGGTTATGTTGAGGGGGAGAGAATGAAGAGATTTGAAATTCCATGGTCTGACAGTTCTACTAACATTGTCTGCGGATTTAATGGCATTTTTCTATGCACTTTCTTCATCCACTTGCTTCTTCTCAAAGACAATTCCTTAGGAATTGCTTGTGCTTCTGCAAGAGTGTATTTGCAAATACAGATAAATGGCCAAGAGTCTTTTTTTGTAAAATGGACCACCTTGAATTTAGACCACAAACAGCAATGGAGATGCGAAAAAAAAATCTTCTTTTAAAGTTGATTTATCTGTGGAAAAGGAGTAAAGTGCTCATCGTTCATCATTACTGTTAGAAAAATGCTCTGTGATTTCTGTGCCCTCACTTCTTTACAAAGGTGAAGTTCAGATTTTTGTAAAAGATTCCATCCAAAAGTGCAGTTGGTAGAAAGAAACCACTTGCTGGCAGTCTGGGGATTTGATCCAAAGTTTCACAGATGCTGACAGGTCAGAGATCAGTCTGGGTCCAGGCAGAGATCTGGCATCTCATTCCACGAAGTCTTTGTATGAAAACTGAGTCTGCACAGATTCTGAAGGAAAGTCAAGCAGAAATTTCTCTGTAGAAGGGCAGTCTCTTCTACTCCCACTGCTGGCCTTTAACTAACTTCAGAACTCACAAGTTAAATCCTAAAAGATCATTTCCACTTCATGTCTTAAAAGATTTAGAAATTTGATGCTGTTTCTACCTGGAGTGGCTAAAAAAGGTGGCTGCAAATGCTGGGGAAGCAGTTACACACCAGCTAAGCAGGCTGACCTTCCTCTTCCAAGGACGCTAGATACAGATTTGGGTAATATTTTGACAGTTTCCTCTTGATGCTGAATAAAAACAGAAAAGTCAACTCCAAAGTAAATTCTAGGTAAAAATATATATGTAGCCTTGAGCAGATATGTGTGTGTAGGTTTTTTTTTTTTTTCCTATGTCTTTCAGATGTACCTGTTTCTTTTAAACAAGTTAAAACATCAGAAGGTTCAGATCAGCCAGATCTGGGGAAATTATCAACATGGTGCACAGCGGTGAAGTGATTTTGCTTTCTGTCTCACGGTGCAGCTGTGGGGTTGAGATGTACTGCAGGTCTCCCTACTGTGTGCTCTCAAGTTCTCTGGTCTTCTGATTCAAAGCTAGAATTGAGAAACATAATTTTGTGCGGCTTCTGAGACTGAGGTAAAGAGAATGACCAATGAAGCAGCTTCTTAAAGAAGCCCTCCCCGTCCTTCTTACATATAATCCATTTTTTTTGCTTAAGGATTATCTCAAAGTTGTTTGATCTTTCCTATTTGGGAAGCGTGCTTATGCTGTGGTGTGCTGCCAAAGCGAGACTTAAAAAAGAAACAGCTTAGGTTAAGAAAGTGCTATCGTGTTTTGTTATGCATTAGAGAAAATATGTGTTAGAATAATAATTTGGGAGTATTTTATGTTAAAACAGTGGGAAAATCATTTTCTCCCTCTGTAAAGCTACCTAAATCTCTTCAAGCTGAAATTCTTAGAGATTTCTGAAAGTCCTGGCTGGGGAAAACAAAGTCAGTTGTAGGAATCAATGCTGCACAGAGGAATTGCTGGGATTTGATCTTGCCTGCTACAGGCTTTTGAGATTCAATCAGAAAAGTCTGCTGTTTCACCATTCATTTCAGAGGTATTCAAATAGCTCTCTTAATACTGGTGAGGGCAGAGGGAGCAAACCCAAAGCGTGAAATTTCAGAGAGCGAGCACGACTCTGTACAGGATTGAAAAATAAGTACTTTTTCCTAAAGAATTCATCTAATTGTAGACGTGGTATCACAGACAGCCCATGGCCTAAGATTCTGAGAATAAATACAAGACAAACAAGCAACAACAACAAAAAACATCTATAGCAAAGAAGCCAACAACAAAGCAGGGCAGTGGCAGCGACCAAGAAATACTCAGAGGCAGGAGTGTAAGAACTACTGAGAAGCTTCTTAGTGCCTGTACTATGCTTGTGGGAAAAAGGAGACAAAAAACACCCCAACCAGTCAGTGCAAGAAATTTTAGTTTATTCCATAAATATGAGAGAGCAAGGTGAGAGGAGAAAAGAGAAAGTAAAGTGGGATGATTTCAGGAAGATTAGTTGCTGCCTGAGTGCCTCAGAGCAGAGTTTCTGAGCCAACCTGAGCAATCATTCAGGATTGACTTCAAAGAGATGTCCTCCTCTCTTTTGGATAATATATAAGTTGCTGTTTTCCCTGTTGATTTCAGCTCAACATGGTTGTTCTGAAACACTGCGATTTATCTGATCATATTTCAGTGGATGCACGGTTTTCTGTTGTATAAATATCTATTACTGATGCATATGGGTTAGCACCGGTTCTTTCTCATCATGAATGGTACCAGTCACCTATATGGGCCAGAACAAGAACCTTCCTCTGAATGGCCCAGGCCAAGGCCGGACATTGTTGTGACACCCAAAGGTCTCTCCATTCCCCGCAGACTCCAGTCCTGCAGGTAATGGGAAACAGAGCAATTGGGCTGGCAGGGCATAGCTGTGAAAACAGATCGAGTTCTGCTTAGGAGTGTATTGGTGTTGAGGCAGACAAGCCCATGAGGCTGGACAAGTTCTGGATGTGCTAAATGCGTGCTTGCTCTCCAGGTGTGTGTTTTACAGCCGAGGCAGCTGTGGATGCCTGGCAGGCTGAAATGCACATGGACGCCTCCACATGTGCTGACTTCTTACCAGCTGCTGGTCTTGCTGCTGAAAGAGCAAGTGGATGGCTGTTGTCAGAGTTGTGCTGAAGGAGAGCTCAAAGGGACGACACCAGCTTGTTGAGCTTTGTTTTTTGTGTGTTTTTTTTTTTTTTTCCTTCCCTTTGCTTTTTTTCTTATCACTCAGCTGCACTGAAGCCTGATGCCTCTGGTAGCCAGTGGTGGAGCAGTGAGAAGCTGGTTTTGCTGCTGTGCTTTTACAGGAGAGGCTTGGCTGCATTAACTCCTAGGAAAACAAGAGCCTAGGCAGCTGGAGCAGAGCCTGGCAATGGAGGTTAGCCCCACAGCAGCCAGCAGCAGCTCCCCGGCTGGCACCGGCTGGCTGGATGTCACCCTTGTCACCTGCACCGACACCGTGACTTTCACCGAAGTGCTGGAGGAAGAGGAGTGGAAATCCTTTTACTACTCCTTTAAGGTACAGCCAGTGCGTTACTTTTCTCACAAGCTTTGGTGCATCTCAGTGCCTCTGCAGGCAGGCAGCTGGGATTATTGATGTTTTATCCCAGATTTAGGTGGCATTTGCCCTGCGAAGACATCTGACAGTGTATGTGAGGCATTTACTGGAAAACAAAAGAGTTGCAGGTTTTGGAGTTCAGACTTGCAGATGTTAGCAATCGTATCCCCTGACAAGAGGGGGTGGTAATGTTTTTCTAAAGTGGCATTGTAGTTAAACATGCATCTTTAATCAAAAGTGTGTTGTAGTTTAACACATCTTTTGTGTAATTTCTTAATAGCCATCGCCTTGACACAAGGAATTTCTTTTCAATTGCCCAGCTGCAACAAACACTGCACACAAAGCAAGAGGGTTTTTTGTATGTCTGTCCGTGCTTTAAAAAAAAAAAAAAAAAAACAAAACAAAACAAAACAAAACAAAAAAAATAGCAACAGGGATTAGCTCTAATTAGTTAATTGGCTTGGTTTTCTTTCAAAATTGTGAGGAGGATGCAGCCTCACTGTTAGAATGGAGCAGACAAACGATTCAGGATTGAACGCTGCTGAGTGACGTGAGAAGTTTATTCATTCATCTCCCGGAATAAACATCACCCTTGCAATATGTGATTGTAGGGAACAGATGAAAGAGGTGCTGAGTTACATCTTTGCTTCAGCTTTCCGTGTCTGTTGTCATTGCTCAGTTTCATGCTGCATGCCATGTGTTACGGTGCTGTAGTGGCACATTGTACAAGTTGTGCTCAAGTTACTAAAAGGAGTTACTACAAGAAGTACCCCGCCTTCCCTCTGGAGCTCAGAACCAAGCAGATCACTTCCAGATGGAAAGATGCAGGCACTCGCATCGTTTGCCAATCTGTTGGAAATCGGGATGCATTCAATTGCAATTTTGACTTCCAGGAGGTTGTTAGTATTCTGATACATTGCCCCTGGAATCAGTGGAATTACAACAGGGATTCAGCTCTTCTAGGGAAGAAGTTGATCTGCAGTCCTACAATTCATTAACTGGAGTTTCTTTTAACACAATACTCCTTTCTTCTTCTTCTTCTTCTTTTTTTCTCTCTCTCCATGTTAGACTCTTAAAAGGCTCTTGAGAAAGCAAAGAAGTGAGGAGCAAAACCTTTTTTCACAATTTTCTTCTTATCTCCTCTCTTCTCTCCACACTTAGGGCTGTAAATCTGAACAATGTCATGGGAGCAATATTTTATAATGGTAAAAGCGACAAATTAATTCCATGATTAGAAAGTCCCCAGGCAGAAAAATGCTTCTTAATAGGGCAGATTGAGTAAATTACAATAATTAGGATACTGTGGATAGTCATGCAAGCTCGTCCATTGCTGAAGGAAACTTGATTCTATTAGCTGAGAGCTTCTCATTAGACTTGCACTCTGCTGCCTGATGTCTAGCTTTGGCAAATATAAGATGAACTTTGCAAGGAGGTTCACTGATTTCACATCAATTACTGGCTGCTGATAGGCATGGAAATATTTTGACTCAGGAGACAAGTGACAGCTGGTGTTGAGGCTGCAGGGAAGGAGGAATAACGCACCTGATGACATCTACTATGCAAGGCAGGGCTCTCTGCCAGCCATTTCAGCTCTCAATGAGAACTCATGTGTAGAAGGTGCTGCTGATACCTGCTGACGGGGCTGCCTGTGCTGTGCCATCCACGCTCTGTGTGGTGGCCATGTCCATGTCCGTTCCAGCAAGGTGTCCAGGATCTCCGTTCTTTTCACATGGCTCTGGTTTGGCAGCTAGAGAAATAGAAGGTCAGCTTGGAACAGGCTGAGTGGATTAAAAACCCACGTCATTTGAACTTGGTGCTCAAAATGCAGCTACAAATGGGCTTTGGCCATTAATTGGGATTTTCAAACCCGCTGTAGCCATTGCTGACTGTAAAGAAGATTAACAAATGGCAACCACTCAGGTGCAGGTTGACCCCTGTGGGGCCATAAAGCAGAAGCCTCAGGATGGATGTGGGCTGTGCCTGTGGCTGTGGCATGGGGGGATTGCCAGCCACATGGTTGTACATCCAGCACAAAGCAAGCAAGTGTTCCTATCTTCTCTTTGGGAAATACAGAGTTGTGTTATCTGCCTTAAGAGATGAAATAGGAAAGCATGATCTAAACTGATAAATGGGGACCAGGGAGTGATGCTCATGCAGTACCTGGAACAGTTCCTACACAAATGACTTTTTAAGAGTTTTATCTACTGGCAGCTCAGTAGGGTGTCTCAAACACTGCTCAAACTATGGGATGAAAGGAGAACACTTTATTCTTCTTTTCCTCCCATGCTTCAGAAGGACTGCCTGTACCCACCCACAGGTAATATCTGGGTTATACTGTGGTGGCAATGTGACAGAAGTAAAATAATGCCATTCAGAGCATTTCAGTGCCAAAAAAAGTCCTATTATGGAATGAGTTATGAATGCTTCCCTGCTCCCCCTTTCAGAACCATTTGAATTTCTTTCCATTCCTCTTCAGAACATAATAACTAAATTCCATGCTGCTTTAGATTAAAAAAACATTTTGCCAGTTCAATTACATTTTTTTCCCCTCCTTTTATTTTATTTTTATTTTATTTTTTATTTTTTTGAGCTGGGAAAAGGAGCATTTCATCCACTTGGAGGAAAATGCTCTTCCCTTCTGTTAGAGATTTCGGTAGCTGCCTGGCCAGCTGCTAGATGAGCCTTTACAGCAGCCAGGCAGCTATCGAAATGTCCAACAGAAGGGAAGAGCATGTCTGCTGTAAGGCTGCTTCCATGTGCGATGGGCTCAAAGCTGTTGCCACATCCTTTGGGCAGGACCAGATGTGTCATGTAGTTTATGAGATGAGCCACACCTTTCTGTGGTAAAGACAGCAGCTCATCCCCACCTGCAGGTTCAGTGATCACAGACTGGCTTGCATTGAAGTGAACATTAAAGATCTTCTAGTTCCAACCTCAACATGGCAAAGTATTGCTGAAGGCTGAGCCCATGTCTCTGCCTAAGGCCTTTGCATGAGGCATGCTGGTAGCTCACCATCTGGAACCACAAATGCAAGGAATTCTATTGTCTGTGCAGGCATCAAATTCATAACAGATGTGCAAATTGGTATTAATCACAGCTCCAACCTCTCAGACCAATGGAAATCTCATTACATCCCTTTACAATCTCCTCACATGCATTTAATCTCTGTGTAAGAAGACTCTGTGAGTGTCAAGTGCCCTTTGCTGAATACAGTGAGCTGTAGAAGACAGGGATTATCAGAATGCCTGTGGCTTTCCTCTACTTTCAGAGTCCCTCAGCTCTGCCTACCTGACTCATGGGGACCTGAGCCATAAGGTGCTATCCAGAAGCCTTCCTAGAGAGCCTGGGGAGAAGCCAAAATCTCAGAACAGGTTCATCAAGCTGAGTAAGGAGTCCCTGTAGCCAACAAGGCTGGAATCTTTGTGAAGGCTGGAGGACACACCTCCCTTTCTGCAGCCTCAGCAGCTCCAAAGCTTAGAAAGACTCCAGTAGGGCTCAATTCTTATATATGACATGGCTGTTGGACAATGGGATGCTCTACTTTGATGCAGTAGAGTAAAGGTAAGATCACTCAAATACTGAAAAGTTGCAGCCATCATTCCTTCTTTGGCAGGAATGGCATGTGGTGTTCCCCGCCTTAGAATCATAGAATCATACAATTGTTCAGGTTGGAAAAGACCTTAAAGATCATCAAGTCCTACCGCATCCTGACCAAACTACCCTAACTAACAACCCTCCGCTAAATCGTGTCCCTGAGTACCACATCCAGATGGTTTTTAAACACATTCAGGGACAGTGACTCAACCACCTCCCTTCCACCATCTAGTTGCACTTTCTCATTTTGTTTTCTCAGCCTTCATCTGTGCAGCAGCACAGAATTTTGTTGCTCTCCCCCAAGTGTTTTTGGGAATGCTCATCTCGTGCTTCAAGGTGAAAACCCCAACAATAGGACTATACGCTGATGTCTTCCCTACTCCAGCTCCATGAATCCTGGTCCCTGTGCTGTGCAGCATCACCCCAGCAGTGACAGTGAAGGATAAGAGCTGTTAGAAAAAATACCGTGCACATTAAATCCACTACAAATGATTATTGATGAATAGTTAAGATTCCCAGGTTTGTGGTTTTTTTTCCAGGAAGAACTGTCTGCCTGTGGCTATGGTGTCCTCCAACACCATAGCATTGCCATACCTGCATGTTGTAGCCTAGCTAGTTCAGATATTAAACAGGACTGTAGAGCCATGCTAGCGTAAGCGCGAATACAAAGCCACGTGCTTCTCACCCATGGAGTATAATCTTCATTGCAAAGGTCAGGGCCTATCACTTCCACCAAAGTGCTGAGAAGATCAATGCAAGGAGAGCAGGTTTCCACAGACGAGCTTTGCAGAACTATCAGGTAACGAGGGTTTGTCTCCAGGTGTCCTCAGAGCCTGTTTAAGTCAGTATCTGTGTCCCTATCATTTCATCCAAATGCAGGAGTCTCTTTATCTCCTGGAAAGCATTTGCCTTTACTATTGCTCATTCTGATTTTCAGGCAGACCACACAGAGCATCCCATCCCTGAATACATAACAGAAAAATATTAATGGGTGCTGTCAAATTTCTGGAGTAATCTCTGCAAAGACAATCATATGTTTTAGGAAAATGAGCAAACCAAATAATTCATAAGTGACTTTGCTATCTTTCAGTGGAGTGAGAGGGGGAGAATTAAGTCTACACAAATACAGTGTCAAGAACTCCTGAACCCAGGCACTGCAATATGCTGTAAGGAGTGCAGCTAGAGCTGAGCTGCCATGCTGAGGAGGCAATAGCTGCTCACCTTGTAAAACAAAGCTGCGGTGTTCTTAGGTGGGCTGGCTTCATCTACTAGCTTAAATGCAGCAGAGAAGGGAGCTGGCTTGGTAACAGCCCAACATGTGGAAGCTGTGAGTCAACCAATTCACGCAGTTTTACACCAGTGTCCCTCACACCTCTGACTCTGTGGTCCCTGTGACCCGTAGATAGGGTTTGTGTCTGTCTGCATCTCCTGTATAAATAGGCTTAAAATGTCTCTAGTCTATGAACTGTTTTAATTTCACAGATTAGGCACATTTAATCATTTTACCCTTTTCTGTGATTAAGAAGGAACAGTTTCACAGCTTTTAATAGGGCTTTCAAGATCATACAATTATGGATGGGCTATTGAGTGACCTAATATTATCTCTTCCTGTTGAAATTATTCTAGGAAAAATAGATACATAATGAAAAATACATCATTCTTGATGACATCAAAATTAGAGAAATCTGTTTAACTCCTTCCTTGGAAGTTTCTATGATATGTTTGTTGAAAAAATAAAATAACCCTGAAACTCAATAGAATCATAGAATCGTAGAATGGCTGGGGTTGGAAGGGATCACCAGGGTCCAGCCCTCCTGTTGCAGGCAGGGTTGCCAACTGCTAGATCATGCACTAGATCAGGTTGCCCACAGCCCCATCCAACCTGGTCTTGATTGCCTCAAGAAATGGCACATACACAACTTTTCTGGATAACCTATTTCAGCACCTCACAACCCTCTCTGTGAAAAACTTCCCCATGACATCTGATCTAAACTTTCCCTCCTTTAGTTTAAAAGCATTTGCCCTTGTCCTATCACTATCTGTCTTATAGGTCCCAATTGATCAATGTCTGAATAGAACTCTCCCCTTTTATTATCCATTTACCAAAACACAACAAAATGGTGAATGTGAACTATGTGCTAGTAAAACTGAATTGTTACCATTTGTTATTGATCTTCCCCTTCTACCCCAGTCACATCTATGGAAGATTTGGAGTCAGGCTAAGGATGTTTTGTTTAGCTGATATTGGAGAGTAGAAAGATCTGTCTACATTCATTAAATGCTGCCCACTGAAGTGACCCTGCCTCAGCCATGATGGTAAAGTGAGAGCTAAGAAATATATTTTTAAAAACCGAAGATTCACAAAAAAAAAAGGGTCAATGGAGTATGCCTGTATTTTAAAAAGAAGTGAAAATAATCTTAGTAACATAATTACTCCTTTCTATGAGAAAGTATTCTGATTTAGTGAATAGTTTTCCTTGCACCTGAAACGTAGAAAATATTTTAGACTTTCCTCTGTAGAACACATTAGCATTCACAGACTGTAAGTGCAATACCATCCAGATATGAACTCATGCAAAACTGCTTCCCAAGTTTGGCAGAATAGAAAACATGATCTTAGGTCCCCTTCCAGCCATGCCCTTCTTCCAGGAATGAAGATGCGTGGAAACGTGACTGCTGCCAGAATCACTGACGTGTGGTGAAGGCCTCATGTGACAATACATGCCAAAATAACCTACAGCCATGTGCTGGAAGGCCAACACAGTCATCCTGTGAGAAATCATCTCAGTAAAGCAGCCACTGTGCAGGAGATGGGAAAACTATCGGGCATGACGGATGCATCTGCTGAATTCAAAGCTCATGCTTGACTCAGAGAGGTGTGAGATGCTTTCTTTGTTAAGCTTGCTTGGGGATATTGGTGTTTGAAGAGAAACCGCTTAATTAATAGTCAAGGTCCATAGCAGTCAGAGCTGTGTTTTAGCCTCAGGGCTTAAATGGGAAATCTGTGGTTCAAGAGAGACCTGAGGCTGA
>PPHD01002789.1:8467-31192 GCA_002909625.1 Bambusicola thoracicus
AAGTGAGGTGAAGACACTGCTTTATTCAGTCCGGATGGATTACAGAGGTGCTGAGAGTAAATTCAGCCAACTGTCAATGCTGCAGGAAGGAAAGGCTCTTCATTGAGCTCATGGTATCAGCCAGGAGTGCAAAACCAGAAAACCTTGGTGTGCAGACAACTCTCCAGTTAACTCTTTGCTCCAAATCTGTTTTCTTCCATCCAGAATTAAATCTTTGTGGATTTTTTTCCTTGTTTTTGCTTTTTCCTCGGAAGCAGGTAACTGTCGGCTTGCACAGAGTCAAGTGCAAGCTTTGGCAAATGCAAAAGAGTGCTTCTCCCTGCTGCCCCTGTTGACAGTTACCATGGGCAGCATGAGTACCTTACCCGTCTTCAAGATTTGAAACTTGCACATCACTTCCCACTTGGAAGTTTCCACGCCCTAGTATAGGTTTTCTTTAATGTTAGCAAAGGCTGATTCCATGACACTCCTGAACTCGCACGGGTTCTCTTTGTATGACTCAGTTAGGTTCTTAATCCTAACTGGGTTTGAAGCTGCCTTTTCAATTCTGTTCACAATGCAAACAACAGAAAGGCTCTGTTCCATGTCATAGAAACAGATCCGTTTGTAGTGCTCCTAAGTACTTGGATAGTATCTGTATCTTGTTGAAAATAATGAATTAATGCAGCAGTCCAGGCAAAATAACTTCTTTCTTTCAGGAGAGAATGTAATAGATGTAAGAGGCAAGAAACCACAACAACCTAGAGAGAACAAGAGAATGCAATTACATTGGTAGAAGCAAAAACATCTGAGGTAGATCAAGAAACTCTTGTGTACCTAAGGAAACGATTATGAAGAACAGAATGGCTAACTGTATTGGGAGCTACACTGAGGTCAAGGAGAACAACAGAGGGGAAAGGACTTTTGTTAGCAGAAGAGATGCTATTAACTTGATAATAAAAAGCGATTCCTGTGTTATCTCAAGGGTAATTTACAGACACAGATGAAGATACTGTTTGAGCTTACTTTGGGGACACCATGAAAGGATTTTCTTTGTAAAACAGATACTTATCCATAGTAGGCATTTTGGAGACATGCATCAGTTTCTGGCAGAATAACAGAAGCATGGATGGAATAAATTCTGTGGGATGCAGTATTTGCAGATGAGACCGAGCTAAATGGAAAGTGCAAGGAAACTTATCTTGAGAAAGGAGTGTAATGAGGTAATGGGCTAAGAGAATGGCAAAGAAAAGAGGAGAAAATAGCTGAGGCTGTCAAATAAAAGAAAAGCAACACATTAGGTAAGAACTTGCACTCGATGATGAAAATAAAAGAAGCTTGCACAGTTTGTAGCAGCGTATGCTTCTCTATCTCACTTTACAAAGACAGACCTAATTATCTATTGAAATACAGAATAGCTTCCACTCAGAACAGAGTGTTGTCTTCAGCACAAGGTTGAACTGATCAGGGAACAAACAAGCTGATTTACCAGATTTTCCTGTCTAAATATTGTGAATGCAACTCAGCTCAAAGTAAGCAAGCATGCTAAAAACGTTTAAACAAGAACTGCTTTGGTTGATACATCCAGGAGCAATTGTCAGTATCCAAAATGCTCTTCTTTGAAATATCATGTGAGAAGGTAATTTCCCAATCTCCTTCAAAACACCATCTATGAAGTTCTAGTAGGGCCAAAATGTAACCCCTTCTGAGTTTATTACCAATATAACATAGAAGGTTTGTGTTCCTAGCTGGTTTTTGTACCTTTGAACTATCCAGGGTGCTGAAAGGATATGTGAAGATAAGCTCCCCGAGAACATTAACTCTGTTTTGCAGGGACTGTGCTCTGTTTCGTGGAATGATTTGGGCTTATGTGAATTCTGCAGTTCTCTACTGTCACTTTAGGTCTTGCAGAATATTATAACAGTGGGCCAGAGAAGGGCAGAAATTTGCCCAAAGTGTTATGCAAGTGACACCAGTAAACCTTTCTTCTAGAGGTGCAAAAATGAAAGCCCTTTAGTTTTACTTCCATACAGGGATGAATCAGCAGGCTTCCTCTCCAGCCAAGTGACATTTGCTTCTGTTACGCCCAGGATGCAACTAATGAGCCACCAGCAGCATTGAGTCAGCAAGAGCTGCTCACTTAGCAGGGTCAGCAAGAAGAGTTCATCGAGGAATGTTATCAGATTAAGCAGCTTTGTAGTGTATGGAAGACCTGTCTCTCCACTAAACTCAGTATAACACTAACAAGGAATTGAATTTGTGAAAATGTGTATTTTAAGGAGAGAAAATAGCCAATGCAGCTCAGTCTCCCTTATGTTGTCATAATCTTTGTGACACCATGCCTGGAAAATGTGAGTTCTTTGGTAAAGGCTATAGGGTAGATTCCTAAACACAAATTCTAAAACAAACAGCAATTCAGCCCCGATCTGGGAGCTCTTTACTATCGTTCATTGATCTGGGAGCTCTTTACTATCGTTCATTGAGCAAAAACTTGATTTCAGCATCTATATGCATAATAACAATACTTATTTCATCACATAGGTAGTATGTTTCAGATTATTTTGTAACAGTTACCTTGCCTGCATTCAGAGTTGCAGTATTCAATGTCTTGTGGCATAAGACAGGAACAGAAGTGAGGGAAAATAAGATTCTCTAAGATGAAATAATTTTATTTTTTTTTAATCCTTGGTTTTGCAGGTGATCCAGCTGTGGGGAAGAGTGCTTTAGCCCAGGTGTTCCGCAATGATGGGGCTCATTTTCAGAAGAACTATACACTGGTAAGTGCAAGTTACACGACAAGCTCAATCTGCTATCCAGCAAATTTTCTAAGTTACATGAGAGAAATAAGAAACCCTAGAACAACATAAGTAATATGGTTTGTCGTGGCATTCAGGGTAGGTCTTATATAGTTTTCTTTGTCTTGCACTTTAGAGTCTGAAGAGAAATGATTTAACGTTCTGTAAGTTATGTGGGTGCTGAATCATAGAATCATAGAATCACAAGGTTGGAAATGACCTGCAAGGTCATCTAGTCCAACCGCCTTCCCATTCCTATTAGTACCACAAGCTACTAAACCATATCTCCTAGCTAGCTCCTCATCCAGGCGCCTCTTGAACACTGCCAGAGATGGCGACTCCAACCACCTCCCTGGGCAGGCCATTCCAGTGCCTGACCACCCTCTGAGAGAAAAAGTTTCTCCTCATGTCCAATCTAAACCTCCTCTGGTACAACTTCTGGCCATTTCCTCGGGTCCTATTATTTGCCTGGGAGAAGAGGCCAGACCCTTTTTCATCACAACCTCCCTTCAGGAAGTTGTAAAGTGCAATGAGGTCTCCCCTGAGCCTCCCCTAAACTCTTAACTGCTGGTTTTGAAACAATGGTGAGTAAATTAGTTTATAATTTTCCTCCTGAGCCAATATTTTCCTGAGCTTTTGTGGTGTGAGAGGGTTCCCCCCCTTAGGAAATACTCTATGAAAAAGCATCGCTGAAGGAGAAAGCTCTTAATTCCAACTATTCAGTGTGCATGTGGACATTGTGCTTATCACTATGCAAACATGAAGATGTTCTGCATAGCCCCAAGATAATTATAATCTGCAGAAACTGTTCCCAGATGAAGAGGATACAGTTTGCAGTCTTTCAGTGAGATAATCAATGGTGATGACTAATCAGAAGCAGGATAAAAATAAAAGTAAATATAAGTAAAGTAAAAAAAGGAAAACATGAGTGCGGGGGGAAAAAAAACCCAACCCTATATTATGTTTATTCATTGAAATAAAGATGGAAACCAGAAGTTAAGGATAGAAATAGAACAAACAAACAAGCTACAAAGCAGAATGAGATAAAAGGTGGAAGAGGCACAAATAACCTCAGTCCCATATGTTAGCTGATCACACGGCTGGTGCAAAATGTTCCGAGGCTGCTTTAGAGCACCAGTACGACAGTGTATGTGGCCCCACAGATTTCAACTGATGTGCTAGTATACAAACAAAGCTCTGAACACTGGTACTCTGTGTTTTTCCCATTTGAGCAAATCTACACAGCTGTGACATGTAGGGAGGACTATCTTCCCAAAGCTATGAGGAGCACTGCTGAGTTCCCAGCAGTCTGTTTAATGGGATTGTAATGATTTGCAAAAATTGCCTCAATCTGATGCATAGTTGGTATGCAGTTGGGCAGGCTCTGAAAAACTCTTCTGATCCCTGTTTTCCTGATTCTTCTTGACAGACAACGGGCATTGAACTGTTGGTGAAGGCTATATCAGTTCCAGAGACAAGTGATAGTGTGGTGAGTTTTTCTGTGACATAAATTGGGTCAGAAAGAGACATCTGGAGCTCAAGCCTCCCTTTCCATCTCATTCCATTAGAAGATTGCACTGTATGTTCGTAAGGCCATTAAGTCGCAGTAAGGAAGTGAGACTGGTCTTGTGCAATTTCTTGTGCTCCAGGATTAGCTTCATCTTAAAATACGTTTTACATAGTTGTGTCCAAAAAGACATCTTAAACCAAAGCTGTCGCAAGCACTTTTTGCTTTCTGTTCTTTCTTTTAGGATAGTCAGGTTTCGTTCATGTTTCTTAGAACTACGGAAGATGAAATTGTTCCTTTTCCTTAAATACCCTGTGCTTCCACTACTGCAATGTGGACATGTGTGTCATTTTATACAAATAGTGAAAATCAGCTTTTTACTGTCTCACTCTTCCCAGTGTTCTGTTTCCAGTTGAGGTAGAAACAAGGCCTAGGGCCTTGGAGGTAATCCTTTTATCATTTATACGTGAAAAAAATAGCCACTTCTTTTATCATACTGTCAGAAGTTGGGGTATGCACAGTGCCAGGAGCATGTCTCTTAGGGACATGAGACTGCTGTACTGAACAAAATGCAGGGATGACAAGTTGCAGTATTTACTTTCAGAACCCTCCTCTACATTGCAGTGTTCCTGGCAAGAGCCTTCTTTCTGCTTCTGCTTTCAGGAATTCTTCATTTTTGACTCTGCAGGCAAAGATCTATTTTCTGAGATGCTGGAGAAACTGGTAAGTGTTATGTAACAGTCCTCTTCTTCCAAAGGAGCGCTTTTGCTTTGAAGATCTGAACTCCTCAGTCTGACAGATATAGCAAACTTTGTCTTTAGTGTAAATGGGAGCATTTACCTCAGTTGCCAATGCTTCCTGTTCTACCTCTCTGAAACTTGTAAAAGTGCTAGAATAAATATTTTTAACAGGAAGGAAAGCAGATAATCCTTCAGTTTTCTTACAAAAGAAGTAGAGGTTTTTAACTGAGAATAACGGTGTGCTGTTGGTTGAAGTATTTCTTTTTCTCAGAAATGCATCTATTCTGCTACTACTTCAGCAGTGATTTTTTTTTGTGTTATAACGATATTTTGATACAACAGGACACATTTTTGTCCTTGAGCACAATACTGCCTTTGATTGTTGTGTGGCTTTTTTTTTCCCTTCAATCATTCCTGTCTTTTCTGGTACAGTTCTCCATTGTACTATCTGTCTTGAAAGGTAGAATCAGTTAATTGATGTGAAGTTTCCTGAGACAGCTAAGTCAACCTAACACTGCTCTACAAGAGGCAGTTGCACTGTGGCCCTTGCACCAGGTCTGTTTTGCAAGGGACCCCTGTGGAAGCTGACTCAGCTTCTCAAACTGGCAGAAAACCTTTCTAATTTTTTTTCTCTAGGATTAATTTTGTGCTGATTGAGCATGAGGAATCAGCTTCCCTGGGAATAAGATGAGTGCCAGAGCTGGTACAAGTAAAGGAGCAGGACCATAAAGACAGAAATGAGGAAGTAAAGCAACACTGTATCACTCAGTGCCAGCTATCCATTTAGTCAACTCAACAGAGATGTGTAACGTCAACCCAGGCGTAGGTTTCCTGTGTATTAGGCTTTTTATTTTTATCTTAGCATCTGTGTTTGCCATGCAGATGCAGACTGGCTGTTGACCACATTGGTTTCATTAGAGCTGACAATGTTCCTTTCTTGCTGTGCAGTGGGAGCAACCAAATGTCCTGTGCCTTGTGTATGATGTCACTAATGAGCAATCTTTCAACAACTGTGCCAAGTGGCTGGAAAAGCTGAGGGCACAAGCAGTTGGAATGCACATCCCAGGTAAGAAATGGATGATATTCTTGCTAGCTGCACCCCTCTTGTATGGCAGCAGTTGCTTCTGTTGAGCTGTGGTATAGAGCATTTATTTTAAGGCAGGTGCCGGCATGGCTTCCTCCAACTCATGGTGTAGAGAAAGACAAGAATGTTTTAGATCATTCCTTAGTGGAACCTTTTCTAGATAGTCGAGTTTTGTTATGCCACAGCCCAACTTTTTCAGGTACCTCTGCAATGTCCCAACATTTACTGCTAATAAATCATCATTTCTGAGTTGCATTTCCTTTGTTTCTTTTTCTTTTCTGCAGGTGTCTTAGTGGGGAATAAAACAGATCTGGTTGGTCGTCGAGTTGTGGAACAGAAGCAAGCACAGGAATGGGCTGACAAACATGGCCTGGAATACTGTGAGATGTCAGTAGTGAGTATCTGCTTTTTTCACCATCTATAGAAGTGGGAATTTGTAAAGTTATCTTTCAGCTGAGGATAAATAATTGGGGGCTCATCTCCACGTATTTGTCCTCTAACTCACCTTCAGTTTTAGTCTGTCTTTTGTGAAGCTGTCTGAACAGAAATAGTAAAACGCTTATTTCATTTGTCGTTTACAATTTTCTTTTTACAGAAGGAGATGAAAAATTTTGAGGCCCCTTTCAACATCCTGGCAAAGTCATTCTACCAACTGTACAAAGAAAAAGTGGAAACCTTTCACTCACTAGCTTGAGGGCCGTGACTGGAATGACTTAACTTCAGAGCTTCTTCTAGTGCCCAGAATCCTATGGACTGGAATACAGAGAGAAGAAAAAAGATGAGCTTTTTGCTTCTTCACAGTCATCTTCTGGTAATCTTCAAAATAAACTAGAAATAAGCGAGTGGAAAAACATTATTTTGGAATTGCTCCCTTAGCATCCCCTTCATGTCCTTCACCTTGGTTCTCTGCTCACTGGAAGTCTGTTAGGATGGAGGAGGCAGGGAGTAAAAGTGGGAGGGCAGAATGGAAATTGCCAGCTTTTTGCCTTGATAATAGTGTCTTGTCTCATGTCTGAACAAACTTCCTGCTGCTACAAGCAAGGATGTAGAGATTTGGAGGAGGAGAGAGGAAGCTGACGGGATATTTTTCAGCTTAAGCAACCCAGCACTGTTACATGCATTGCAGGGCAGGACTGATGCAGCCCTACTACTTGCAAAGCATTTTCAATAGTAAGTCTGTGGCCTAAAATGGACACATAGCATCTCAGATGTCTGGGCATTTAATTGGATTTAGGTGTGTTTCTGGGAGCGACGAGAGTTTGAGGCCTATTTTAACAGCGGTATTCGTATCAGTTCTAGGATTGATATAGTGATGAATAACACCTCTTTGTAATGCCCAGAATTTGGTTTTCTTCAACGAGGCCCTTCCACTGCCGATCTGTCTTGCATCTGTGCCACTGTCACTTGGTAACGCAGTGCCCTCTGCTGGCCCCAGGTCACAAAATTTCTGAAGCAGCTACCTCTGTTGAAACAAGGACTTCATGCAGTCTTAACCAATTTGGCTTATCTGGAAAATGAAGTCGTGGTGAGAATACCTCTTTTATTCCAGGGGCAAGTCTAAAACTGAAATTGCCATTCCTTCTTCACACATTTGTTGTTTTATTTGTTTTTGTGTCATTTTGTATCTTGTCAGCTGAACTTAGCAATATCATGTTCTCATTAGGTTTAGTTCTCAATCCCTTACGAGAATCAGTCATCTTTGTTGTTAAACTTCCCCTGCTTATTCTTGAATTTCAAAGTACAAGCTATGATTCTGATTTCGATAGTGGAAACAGGACTCAGGAAATGAAAGACAAACTGGCTAAGTTAATTTGATTCAGCCATGTGTAGCTGGAAGTTTTGTATCAGAAAGGGTAAAAGCCAGGACAGAACACTCTGTGTGAGGTGTTGACGTTGCATATGTAAGAATTGCTAATATTTGCTAATGCAGTATGTGAAAACATCCAGTTATGTACTGCTTTGCAGCTGGACCTAACACTGAAGAATTCAAAACTGTAACATTTCTCCTCTTCCAGAACTATTTTAGCCTCCCTTGGGTAAGGAAGGCTAATTTCTGAGGAGAATAAACAGTAAGGAGTTTTTCAGGCAAGCTTTTCAGGAATCTGTGTTTCAATACTTTTATACGTATATTTTATAACCACTTTTATGCCCAGTGCTAGGAATATGACTGCAGATGTTGTAGCAGAGTTTATGAAGCACTTCAAGAATCTGGAATAGCAGCTGGGCTCATTTCACCAGCAACACTATGTTGATGCTGGGAATTAGCTAGGGAGCATGAATGCAAGCTAAAGAGGTTAAGCAGGCACTGAGCTTGCTGGAAAAGAAAATAAAGAGGTTTGTTTTTGTTTTCTTTTGTTTTTCACAAATCCACTTGGGGAAAAAAAATGACAGAAATAGCTGGAAAGTTCTTATTTCAAGAAAAGGAGGACTCCTCCATGGACTTAGGGTCACTAGACACAACTCACCTTTTTGGCTTATCTTACACGGGTTGCCTTGTTAATCCTGGGGGTGTCTGTTGATTTACATAGGCTGAATGGAAGTTTGCCTGCGGATGCTAGTACCTCTGACTATTAGGAATAAAAGTTATTTTGGATGTTGAGCTGATCTAAAGAAGGTAGCTCATTTCCCCTACTTCTATTGATGTGATTGCAACACAGGACTTTTTTTTCATCTTGAAAATAGCATGCCAGGTGTGTCTGCCACCTGTGGTGTGGTACATGGGAGTGAGGGGGTGAATGCTTTAGGAATGGGTGATGAAATGATCTGCATGATCCTGCATGATCTTTAATGGGTGAGTTCAATCTCTCTGCACTAAAAAGACCTCCCATAACTTCAAATAAACAGCCTAAATGCACCAGTAAGATTGGTGAACACTGTTTTATTAAATGAACACAAAAACTGGAGGATCTCATTAAGGGAGTGCTGGTGGTGATTTGTGATTTATCGGGAAGCTGCTTTTGATAGCTTAGTGAAGAAAAATGCATCCTATGCAGGGAAAGATACATTGCCTGAGAGAAGAAATGTATGATCTAATTAGCTAGCAGTAGGGATTCACCCACTGCCCCTTTCCTTCTTTCTGCAGGCCAAGACTAGAATTAGAAAAGAGGTTGTGTCTAAAGCACATAACCCACCTTGCTCTTTACAGAACTGTTTAGAGCACAAAAGTAGTCATAATTTAACATCCTTCAAAACAGTATGTTTGGCCATTGCCATCTCCATCATTCTGAATGCATTTTAAAAGCATAATATATTGTCCTTTTTAGCTAATAGGCTACGTAACAGCAGTGTGATGCAGGTGATGCTATTTTTCTAGTTTATTTGTGACCTTAGTTATAAGGACTAATAGTGAAGGGTGAGTGGAGACCATGGGAGTCAGATACAAACAGGCTGTGGGAAAGTTTTGTTTATAAAGTGAGGATGTTTGTTTGCTGCTTATCGCCTTTGCATCTCCCTGAATTACAAGTGATGTGGAAGACAGTGGGAGAAAGGCAGAAAGCATGTCTGCTGGCCATTGTTGTCCTCTTACAGCTCCTCTACTTTGTCCAGCTATGCGGTGCTGTAGGTGTTACAAGGATAGATAATGGCAGGACAAGGGGAAATGGTTTTAAGTTAAAGGAGGGAAGATTTAAGTTGGATATCACGGGGAAGTTTTTTACCAAGAGAGCGGTGAGGTGCTGGCACAGACTGCCCAGAGAGGTTGTGGATATTGAACACCTGGAGGTGTTCAATACCAGGTTGGATGGGGCCCTGGACGGCTTGATCTAGTATTAGAAATAGAGGTTGGCGGCCCTGCATGCGGCAGGGGGGCTGGGGCTTGATGGTCCTTGATGTCCCTTCCAACCTAAGCCATTCTATGATTCTGTGTGTTCAGTATGCGTGCTTATAACCCAGAAGAACCGTAATTCAGCCAGAAGTGAAATTTCAAAAAATGAGAGAGGAAACAAGCAGGCCTTTAACCATCTTTAAGAAGCATGTAGTCCTTTTTCCTGCTTTTTTTTTTTTTTTTTTAATTAGGGAGAAAAAATGTGTTTTCTCATCAGAGTTCCTCCTTACCTTTCCTTTGGTCCTCATTTCTCATGTTTTTGCACCATAGAAGCCTTGTTACACTTGTATTTTGTTCTATGTGGTATGACACATCACCAATTTTTTAGATTTTTTATTGTTTTATAATTTCTTCATTGACTATTCCCAAGACTGTAAGAAATTTTGTCTTAGAGAAATTGACAGATGAACAAAAGTGGAATTTTAGTCAAGCTGTCTCAGAAGAACAAACCTCACAATCTGACCGACATTCTGAAATTTTACTGGAAATTCATTTTTGTGAAGTTGTCTCATTGAGGCTGCTTTCGTAGTTTTGTTTTGTCTTGCCAGACATGTTGTACCATAGAGTGAAATGCAGGATGTAAAATTCCAGAAAGATTAATCTTTATTGTGGGATTTAATAAGAATTTCAAAGTTGATTATACTGTGATAAGGTCTGTTCATTCTTAACAATGGAGTGGTCACTGCTGTTCATAATAAAGCAACACATATACTGAAATCGGGCTGTCAGAACAATTTCTTCTAGAGATCTGTTCATTTTAAAGACTTAAAACTTAAGAAAGGACATCTTTTAGAAAACTGATCTGATAAAGGACACTATTTGGGTCCAGAGTTATTTCTGATATAACTTCAGTGATTTAAAGGGCTGGATTTAGTCTCTTATGCCAATTGACTCCCTTGGGTAAGCTTCATTTCTTTACCTTCTATACATCTTGGACCGATCTGACCTGATAGCAAAAGACACATGATGTTGTTGAAAATGAAATACTGCCTTGGGGCAGAAGGATAAACTGTGGCCTCCTGAGGTCTTCCCAGCAATACTTTCTATATTTCTATTAGATTAAGTGGGGAAAGAAGTAGTGTGGAAAGCATAAAACAGGCTAAGTCATAAACTAGCAATTAAAGTAGGAGCTGGGCCGGGCTACAGCAGAAAACGTACAATCTATCCCAATTAAGAGCTGTATCTCAAGAGAAACCAGGAGCCTGACGCAGGTGCTGACAGCAGGGAAAACACTGCATTTCTGTTCTGTAGACAGCAAATGCTTTCTACTGGTGCTTACACAGATCCATGGGGGTCCGTACCCTGCTCAGGACTGTGCTCTGCTTTTAATAATTACTGTATCTATGATATTCAGCTGACAGCTGTTTGCACTTGTTTTCTCATCTGCCTATATAAAGCCAGCGATGTGATAGCAGATCTCTATTAGTAGAAGGAAGATGTGTCTGCTCTTGACACCATCCATTATGGGACCCCTCTCTCTCCCTGTGTTCAGTCTTTCCATTTCATCTCAACTTCTTCATGGAGAATAGCCACCACTGCTTGTTTTTAGCAAGTAGTTTTTTGATCTTGTAGATAATACTCTGTGGTCCTGGGGCTAAGAGGCTTCTAGGACCTTCTTCAGCAGAGGTGGATTGCAAGGAGGAAATATTCAAGGGCCATGTTGGCCCCCTCAGCGTTTCTCTTAGCTTGAGGGCACATCATCTCTCTGCTTCTCGCATCCTATTTTCTCCTCCTGCTGTCATCTTGCCTTGAGAACAATGTCTTCTGTGCCAGTTGCCCTTGGCTCTGTTGACCCGGAACAACAAGGCTTGGGGGAGGGAGAAAGAAGAGAGCGTCTCAATCTCAAGTCCTTTCAGGTGCCGTGAACTCTTACGTGCTATAACTCCTTGTCGAAATCACCTGAGAGGTGGGGATGTAGCTCAGTCTAGAGTGTAATTTTCTAGCAGAAGAGCCCCAGCTGAGTCCCAGCAGCCTCATCTTGGCTCTTCAGAGCTTGCTGCAGTATAACTTTCATAGACACTGGTTGTTCTCATTCTGACTTGAAGTTGTGATTGTTTGTTTGTTTATTATTCTGTTTTGTTTTTACTCCTTGGGGGTCCTTCTCTCATTCTTCTGTCACAGCTTCACGTATTTCTTCCCCTAGAGCTGTTTGTCAAGAAAAGTCTGGAATTGCTCTCTTTCCTGGTCTCTGAGATCAAATCCAAATTTGGCAATGTTTAAAAGGGAAATGTGACAGACCCTACATGTCAAGCTGGGGTCAGGGATGGGGTCAGTTTGCTGAGTTTCCCTCCAGCCAGATATGCATCAGTTGGAGAGATGTGGAGCCTGTTATCTTTCTGTACAAGTACTGGAAAAATGTACAGTGTGAAGACTTTTAGTCAAGGAGTGTGAGCAGAGTAGGTATATAGGCACAACTGGTGAGCTGCTGTTCCTCAAACAGTGGAAATGAAGGAGCGGTAGGGGAATAGGAACATGCAGGAATGAGTGGGGTCTGTATTCCTTCATGAAGAGCCCAAGGGATTTGCAGAGGGAGAGTGGGAAGTACAGATGGAAAGACCTAAGGCTTTTCCCAGCTTGTAGAGTTATGTCTGGAAGTTAAGGGAGAGGAAACATAATTTATGCTTGAACTGTCGAGAGAAAACGAGGATACAAGATAGTGCTGGATGACACTGCAGGTTGGGGAACAGGTGGTAAGAATAAATAGCTGAAGAGAAATTTGCAGGACTGAGATCTCCTGTTCAAGGTTGGTTTGGGGAATTCGGAGCCATGACGAGTAAGGTCAATGGCAGCCATGAGTTCAGGTTCAAGATAAAGAGTTTGCAGTAGACAAAGGCAGGTTGAATTAAAGTCTGTGTGACAGAGTTGATGCTGAAGTTTGATGCAGAGGTAGTGAGAACCCATAATAGTAAGCCTAGGAGTAGTGGAGAGATAAACATAGCAAGCTGTGATGCTCTGAGGAGCATATTCGGGGGAGACTGGAGAAAATAAAGTAGGTAGACTATAGACACCATTGGGCTGAAAGGGTGGGAGAATGTGAAGAGAGATTGGAAATTCAGATGGAGTGCAATTCTTCGATAGGATTTCTAAGTGGAAGGAGATAAACACCTACAATTATTGCCTACAAATTTTTGTATTATTTAAAAAGGGGGAAAAAGTGTTAGATTCTTTTACCAGAAGTTAGGGTGGCTTAAACCCTTCTTTACTGGGGGGAGAGGGTGGAAGACTAACACATAAGCTTACACATAATTCTACTGTACCATATATTATACCTGTCCATTCAGAGAATGGAAAGAGAACCTTCATCTCATTTGACCAAGCAAAAGTGACCACTACAGCTTCAGGATAGACATTTCACAAAAACTGTCCATGGCCAGCTAAGACCTCCTGAAAATATCAGTATTAACCTCAAAAAATGCAAAATGCTATGTGTACGTGGTCGATGTAAAGCAGATAGAAATCACCCTGTTTGTGAATTTGCTACTAATAAAAATGCCTTTAGCTGCGTATGAGTGGAATTTCTTTTCTCTCTTGGTTTCCCTTCACTTTTGCTAATCAATTTTGATTCTCGTGAAGCATCTCTTAGTATCACAGTTGTGTGTGGCCACTGTGTGCTATTTCTAGGTATTTGATTTTGTGATGCTGAATGGCTTCAGTGTGGGGGCTGAAACTGGAAGTGTTGGAATTCATGTTGCCGTTGAAGCATCAGGCATAAAATGCAGAACAGTGTGTCTAGGAAAGACCACTTACAAGGTTAGGATAATGCTTTTCAGTACTATTGTCAGCAGAGAGGTATCATGCTGCAAGGAACGGGAAAATATTAGATAGGTTAGGGATGCTGGTAGTTTATAAACAGGAAACAATTGCCATGTCTTGGAACTGAGTTAAATATGATGCTGCAAGTCTCTGGATGCAGATATCAGGGGAGATAGCAGAAAAGGTAATGGAGGTTTCTTGGACAGTGCCATGAAACTAGGGAAGGGCAGGAGGAAATTTCTGGTATGGATACAGAGTAATTCAGCTTTTTCTGCCCTCTCTAGTTTCTGCACCCCCTCAGGCCTGGGGATTATTTCCTTTAAGTGGACTGAGTCACTGCTGTTCATGGCCCTTCTAGCTAAGACTGCCAGTAGGGTGGCATCCCTCTTCACCTAGACAGAAGTGATCACTGGATGCCACTTGGTTCACAACCATTTGATTCCTCTGTACTGTCCACGCCTCTAGCCTTTGAACAGTCCCTGCAAATGGAGGTCTGGTTGCTGCTCGTAGCCATACATCCCCACAACTCTGATACACTTCCCATGCTAGTGCCCCTCCTCCCCCCATTACCTTCGGACTCCTTAAATCCTCACATATTCTCACCTTTGTGAGGTTATCCACTGATGTCAGGAAAAAGCACTGGTCTTCCTATCCACTACTACCTTCTCTTGCCCCTCTCTTCTCCATCTGGTGCTAGGGTAGAGCTTGTTCATCCAGCTAGTTCTGGCACAAAACTGAACTGGTATGGGAGTGAGAGAGCTGTGCCTATGTTGGATATGTGTTTCTTTGCGGGTGAGGGGCATCAGAAGCAGGCACCCTTTCCTCCTTTTATTAGACTGCTCTCATTTATTACACCATCTGTTTTCCCTGTGCCAGAGATGATGCTGGGGATATGTGACTTGGGGCACTCAGGCAGAAACTGGCCTGCACAAGGCCGGCCATGTGTTTGCCTCCTAGCAATGCAGCGGTCAGCAGCAAATTCTTTGCCACCGCCTCCTCTCAGTATGGGAGAGAGCAAGCATGGGCCTGGGTGTGTAGGAGACACAAAGAGATAAAATACGTGAAGGAGCAGGGGAAGGCACAGGAGGGATGTGGACTTCATCAGCTAGAAAACTGTGGGAAGGAGGGACAGGCAGACAGAGGGACAGAGTAGGGGAGAAGGCAAGAGGATTGGATTGTCAGGAGGGAAAGACAGAAGAATTGGGGTAGGGGGAGACAAAGAAATGGACTGGCTGGGGGACAGTGAGAGCAAGGCTGAGAAGGAAGGCAGGCAGGCAGAGTTGTCTGATATGTAGTGGGGTGAGAGACGTGTTAGCTAGGTACTATGGTAATAAGTAACTGGATAACTACAGAGACGGAGATGAAGCGATTGCTTGTGTGTGTGTCTGTGTTTGTATATGCCTGTGTAAGGGGGAGCTGAGTGAATGACAGGGAGGGAGGACAGCCATAAGGAGAGAGGAAAGAGATAAAGCAGAGCTATAAGAGAGCAAAAGAGGAAAGCTAGAGATAAAATGTGGGAAGAAGAGAGATGTGGGAAGGAAAGAGTGCAAACAGGAATGGAGATTTGGTGGGGAGAGAGGAGGGAAGCTCTTATGAGAAGAAGGGAGACTGACAGTGCTAGTACTTAAGTGTTCGGGGCTGAGGTTCTCTTACCGGGACATGAAAGAGGATAGAGGGCAGAAATATGAGCACAACTCAATAAGACTAAAAAGAAGCATTTTCTTGTACACAGGGCTCACTGCCAATGCACAAAGACCCAGTGGACCTGGGAATGTAAATGCCACTGTTCTAGTGCAGGGTGTTTCCTGCTTGCTGAACTGCAATGTACCTGAGCACCTGCAACCTGTGGACTGCCTATTTCCAGTGTACTTGCTTGACTGCTAGGAGCTGTTTATGATGGCAGGTCAGACGTTTATTTATAATTTTATTCTCCTTCCTCTTGCCCTTTTTCCTCACAGCATATTCTCAATGGAAAAAGAGACATGAAAAAAAGAACAGTGCCCAAATTTACAGGCACCTTCTTAGTTCTTCTGCCTCATGTCATAGATAGCACTTTGCTCTGCTGCCTGACTCAGCCAACACACCTCTCTTTGACCATTTCTTTTCTGCCCTTTGCTGTGTCTTTTTTCATCTCCTTATTTATGTCTTCCTTCAACTTTCTGCCATTTTAATTTTATACTCTTCCCTCTAACTTCACCTTCTCTATTACGTTCTAGGCTTCTAGGTTATGTACCTCCCCTTGTTGTTTCAGCTTATTCCTTCTAGTTGCCGTGTTTCTTTTCTTTGCTCCTTTTATTCTCTCCCTGATTCCTCCATCGCCTTCTGTCTGTGCCTGTCTGCTTGCTTTCTCTCACTCTCTGTCTGTCTCTTTAGAATTGGGTTGTGAATTCTGTTGGCATCAGAGTGGGACATACTGTAAAACTGAGGTTCCCGGAGGGCCAGGTTGTGATCATTTTATTTTTACAATGTCCTTGGATGTATAAAGGTGTTTGTTTGAGGGGGAGGAGCAGTGCATGTGCTCCATGTGGGAGAATACAGGGGAGTGCAGGCCAGAACGAATGAAGCTTGAAACTAATATAGGTCAGTTGCAGAGAAAGTCCCAGTGGTCTGTGAAACAGAAAACTGGTTTGACACTTCACACTGGCTACTGGAAAGATGGCAACTGAACAATTTTATCCAAATGACGCAAGCAACCTGGGAAAGTGTCCTGTGAAGGAGTGCAGGAGTGGTGAGCATGGGAGGAGAGCCAAGCCCTGCACAGGCTCTGCTTATCTACAGCCACCTCCTTAATGCAGAGAATAACAAGCCTGAAATTCCGTGTTCCTGCCTCTGAGCTTTCTTCTCCTATGTGCATCCCTCTGACCCCTGCATAGAATGGGGACCATGGTAGAGAAATGCCTGACCGTGCCCTCTTCCAGACCTGCTCACCAGGTCAGAGCCAGCAACAACAGAGCAAAGAAATCAGTGGAGAACCAAGGAGGGCTCCAAGCCCTTGGAGACATTCGGCCAGCCTCTGCTGAGGATGGTGCTGCAGAGGAGCCTCACATCACCAGCAAGGCTCTGAGACTGGCCTGGTCAAGCTGGAAGAATCAAGCGCTCTCCCTGGCACTGCTGGGAGTTGATTTGCTCTGCATAAGAGTCCTCACTTGCCATGATTTTCCACAGCCTGTAAACTCTGCTCTCAGACCTTTTCCAGAAAATTTCACAAGTGGCTACTAGCTGCAGTGAATGATTGAAAGTGGCAAATCCTGATGAGTAACTTCTGATTTCATTTCTATTAAAAAAATTTTGTTGATATAAGAGTCGTCTGTTAAGATGACATTTAGATATCAAAACAGACATTCAGATTTTCGGAGTCATTTGGAGTCTCTTCATCTCTGTAAAATCAATGTGAGATGCTGACTGCTCAGCATAACTGGAAATCAAGACAGTTCTTCAATGTCTAAACATGGAGTTAGAAGCCTAAATACACGTGTTTTGCTTTCTTTTTAAAATAGGCCCCCATTACCAAGGAAGGGAATGTCACCTCTACAGCTTCTGTTCATGTACACTTTTCTGTGCATCGCCATAATGCCGTGGTCTAGCATCTGACTGTCTTAACTCAATGTGTTTAACCTAATTCCCCTATAGGAATTCACTCTCAAGATCCTAAACAGTTATGAAAGTAATACAAAACCAAATCCTAGGAATTCATTTGATGATTCTGTGGCCACAATACACCGTCTGGCTTTCACTGAAACAGTGTCTGAAGTACATGTGCATTTCATGAGATGTCTCCCTGATGATAAGATGCTACAAAAAGAAATCCTTCTCATTTTAAAATTAGTTGCCTGTTATCACTGATGTCAGCGGGACTCGGTGATTACGAATTTTCTAAGATTCCCTACTTGCTGGGCTCTCAATTAGGTGCTGGGATACATGTTTCTCTTGATTTGTCCCTCTGAAAAGTCAGATGGGTGATATGATCTATCCCAGAGGCTGACCATTTTTCTTAATTTGCTTAGGACATTCTTTCAAAAGACTTTTTTAATTCTGGTGTGTTGTTGTGTTTTTTGTTTTTTTTTTTCACTGAGCATCAGAGAAATTAAAAGTTCCTTATTTGTTCTGTGATACCCTAAGCTATGTGACAGAAGAAGAGCTAAGGATGCCCTGAAGAAGACAATTGGTTATATAGCTCCTTTGTAGAAGGATTACTTGTATCATTACCTCCAGACCTAGAAGAGCAAGTTTGTCCCATACAGAAAGTCTCAGCAATACCTCTGTTGCTGTTGAGGACCAGAGGAAAAGCTGGTGTTCAGACTGGACTGTGGCTTTAAATGATAATACTGAATAGATTAGGCTGCACAGGATCCTCTTTGTCCTCATCTGCGCCCTTTACACTGGAGGAAAGTCTGATATCGGAGAGCATTGATCAAGGTCAACATGAAGCATCCTCACTGTAGGCCTCACTTTTCCTCCAGCATTTATCACTGTGCTGATATTTCCAGGAAGCTTCCAAAAACCTTCAATTCAGAAAGAAAAGAAACCCAACAATTTCTTTCTCACCTTATTCTTTACAGTTCTCTGATTACTCCTATGTTTACATGAAAACAGGCTTTTTTTCTTCTTTAAGTGTCAAACTGCAGCTGCTGCATATTTCTTCACTGAAATTTTATATACCTATTTGTCAGGAAATCACAGCTTTTTTAACCCATAGATTCTGAGCAATAGAGACCATCCCTGATCATGAGAGGTGGATCTGGTGTGAGTTCTGGCTAATAGTTAATTGATGGATGGGCAACGGATTTATTGTGAACAAGACCAAGTTATTTGTGCCCTGTATGGCAAACAGATATTGGATTGGAGAGATTATCCTGTTACAAAATAGAAATGAAATAAAGATTCATACCCGTGTCCTGGGCTCACCAAAGGGTTCCCAGAGGGAGGATCTCCAGATAGAGATCCTTCCTCCTGGGGAGTCAGCCCTTAAATGGGGTCTAGGAGGGGTGCAGCCAGGCTCCACCCCTTCCATCACTCAGGTGAAACTGCATTCACCTGTGCCCCTGCAGCTGACTCAGTGCTCACCTCAGGTGGTCAATGAGAGGTTCAGGCTGTGATTCAACAGTTCTCATACAGTGCCCATATTTCATGTAGTTCCAGTGAGACGCATTGCTCTGTGATCTATTCTGAAGACCTTTTCCCTTGTGTCCTGACTTTAAGCAGATTCTGATCACAAAGCCTGTGCTACATTCTTTTTACTAACTTTTTGTGAGGAATGTGTGACTCAGCTTGGGTTTTTACCTCCTCTTGTTTGTATCCTTTAGCTCTGCTTTTCAGGCATTTGTTTATTCAGGTATCAAGGCTCTGTACATCTTTACCCTGTTTCCTGGAATGTGCTTTCATGATTGGATTTATATGGATGTCTGTGAGAACTGTGTATGCCTGATTTTGCATATGGATGGAAAAGTAAAAAAAAAACAAAACAAAACAAAAAGAGATTCAGATGAAGAATCTGAGGATACAGCAACAGAGTAGGAATGGCATATGAATAAGCAGGTCTTAAACTGGATTTCTGTGGGACCTAGTTTATCAAGGAGTAAGGGTGTGTAGAGGAATGCATTTATTTACACACAGGATGGACCAGCGTGAAGGTAGAGTTGAATTATATATTAAGTGCATAATAGCGTACACTCTGGAGTGGAAAATTATAAGGGACATCATCTGAGTGAAGAGCATAGTGTCTTTAGTTTAACACGGGCAAATACATGGAATAGACATTCTCATGAGGTGGGGAATTTTCCCACAACTAATTGTCTGTTTTGGTCATATTCAGCAAGTTTGCATGTGTATGCATATAAATCCTCACTGAGGATACTCTACCAAATGCTGTAGTTCTAGCTAGAGTGATTGGTTAGCAGCTGCCCTCTGTTACAGTTAATGGGTTGCAGGCATTGATTTTTTTTTTCTATTCCTATTGATTAGGTGGCTACTGTCCACACAAACCTCAGCACAGCGTGTAAAGGGGAAGAGAGGCAAAACAGTTCTCATACCAGCAATTCATCATGACAGAAATGCCATGCTGGGAGTCCCAATCTTCTCTCACTATCCCTTTCAAGTAGAGAAGGACACCTTTCCCTTTTTGAAGAATTCAGTCCATAAGGCATGAGATGACTTCTTCCTACCATTTAAGGTAGCAAACATTTCAGAGGTTACCATTCAGTGGAAAAAGCCACTGTTTGACACAAGGCAGTGCTGCACTGGAAGAACTGGTGCTTTAGCTTCAGGATTCAATGTGCAACAAATTTCTTGGATAGCCATTGATACTCAATTCATTTATGACAATACTCGGATCTCACTAACATCAGTGCTTAGGCTTTGGCTTTGGTGGGGTTTGTGATTTCAGTGCCTCAGTGCCTCCACAAAGTGATTTAAGTGTTACATTATAACAGTGTTTTATGGGTAAATGATTTTTTTTTTTTTCGAAGTGTTTGTCTTAGACAAGGCTATATGTCAGAAACGGAGGGAGTTACGTACTACAGCCTTATATTCTCACACTTGGTCCACTTGTTTTTAATGTAGTTTTTTTATGCACTCTTGGGATAGCCCCAGCATCACTTTTGCACAGAGACTTCCTCAGTTTATTTGTGAGACCTCTGTACCATGTCTCCTTTTTTTTTCTTCCTTTCTGATCATAGTGTTATGCTAGAGATGAATTTCATATAGTATTCAAATATTTGATGTTTACACTGTCTTTTATGTTGATCCTCAAGTTAAATGGCCTGAAGTTAAGGAGAGAGGACCACTGAGGATTTGTACACCTGCATTTATCTCTCTATCATCTCCACACGTGATCCTCAGACAAAACACAAATTTTCTCCTTTCTTCAGTTTGCTAGTTGGTTAAATTGGTCTAAGAAAACCACCAGCATGCAGATATGATGTAAATAATGTTTCTTATGTATTTTGGGTTCCCCAGCTTTGGATTCCAGTGATGACTGCTCTGATCACCCCCTCTGCTCGTCTAAACACATGGATATATGTGTCTTTTTTTCAACCTTCTCCAGTGAAACTTCTTAAATATTAATTCCTTTTCTGGATCATATCTCACTTCCATCTTACTGCCCCATTGGTTTTCAGTTTTATAATCATCACTCTAACCCCAATTTATTTTTGCTAACATCTCCTCTGCTGCTGCAGCTGTCTATTAACACCTCTGCTCTGCCTGCAAATACAACTGCATCAACTCCATCTTTTTTACATCTCATTACAGCAGTTCCTTCTGAGATGGCCTGCCCAGTATGGAGATTCCTAGATACCAAATCACTGTCTGATTTTATCCTGAGCCAAAAATCTCCACTGCAGCACTCGATCCAGAGAGACTCTATTCAGCTCCATTACCATCCCATAGAGTTGCTTCCGACTTCATGCCCTTCATCTCCCTTCCTGTATCTTTCTCGTGCCCCTTTCTTTCCTACAGCACTGCCCCTTCTCTCCACAAATAGCAGCACTCTTGGTTTGCCACTGGAAGCAGACTTCCTGCGGCTCCTTGTCTCATCAGCTTCTCATTTCAAGTAATTTAAAATGTAATTTAAAATCTCTCTATTTCCTCCAGACTATTAATTTCTCTCTCCTTACTCTTCTATAGCTGTCATTCTGTGTTGCGCTATTCAGTAAGATGCGACTGTTGTAAAATTCTGCCACAGTGTTTTTAATCTGTATTCCTGTTTTGTATTATCATTTTTAACGATTCTTTGTAGGAAAGATGAAATCTCAGCACAGCATCTAGCCACAGCACAAGCAGTCACACAGGACATTCTGGCATTTGCATTGCCTTTGTTCCATTCTTCTCCAGCGGCATTTAGAACTACTGTAGAGGGATTATTGTGAATGGTTTAAGAGGATATAAGTAGGGTAGCAGGAAGAGAATTATTTCTGAAAATTGGGAAGTGTGAGGCAGGAAGTCACCTTTAGTCCTGATCCTGAGACATAATGAACCATCATAGGACCCACTGCTCTTAGCCAGAGATTAAAGGACTCATTGTTCTGCAGGCCTGGCCTTCTTAGACTGGCAGTTTCTTTGGAGAGAATGCGTCCCTGTCCTGTTGCTGGAGTCATTTGAAATCAAACTTGTAAAATCTACAGAAGTACATAATAAAGGCAACAGTTACAGATTAGTTTGAGGGCCTCTGTTTTGGCCCAGCTTCTGCTTCATCCTCTGAAATTGTCTGAATTAGTCAAATGTAAGAATAAGTAATACAGCAGTTCCAGCAGTATTTTTCTATTTACAGATGAAATCTGTGATTTTTGTCTGTGCTGGGATGCCTTGAGAGTCCCAGTCTACAACTTCCACAGTGGCTGTTTGCTCACTCTACTTGTCTCCCTCTACTCAATTATCAACAGAAACTACCAAAAGACAGCTTCCATTTGTATTGCCCCACATGCCCTGATCTGAAGGGGCATTCCAATTTGTCACAGTAAAATAAGCACTTAACAGCATGGGGTGCCCAGGGGAGCCCTCAGCGAACATACACCTTCTATCCCTATCCTCTTTGGATGACCCTGCTGTTTGAGCACAAGTGAGGTTCCATAAGGCCTGAGTCCTTTCTACTTCCTCTCACTCCAGCCAGGTTACTTTGTGACATTTCTGGGAGAGCTGTACTGCACTATTTTGAGAGCGCTAAGTAACTGAAGAGGCCACTTGGCTTGGACGAATTTCCAGTGTGTTTTTCCCTTATGCTTCCTTCTTTCAGCAGAAAGCATTCAGGAGCAGAGAAGTCGTAGAGTGATCTTGTGTAGCTTCCCTAGCTAAAAGCCTTGCAGAACCTCCTCCTCATCACAAGCCACTTCTGTAGAGCTGTAATCTCCCACTATCTTAGGGGGATTCTCTGTATCTCTCCACCCTGCATTTGAACCAAGGCCAACAGTTCAAAGGGCCTGCCCACAGCTACCATGCTCACCACTATTCCACCATGCTGAAATACACAGCCCACAAGGGCCACCTCCTCCCTTGCCCATCCTCAGCTGTTTGGCAGCTCCATGAGTGCAGAGAAGAAGAAAAAAGAAAAA
>PPHD01002790.1:0-34121 GCA_002909625.1 Bambusicola thoracicus
GGGGCTAGCCTAGCTGGTTTGCCGCTTAGTCAGCACTGGTCGTTGATCGCAGCAACAGGAAATAAGCATATAAAAAGGAACAAATTGAGAAAGAGTGATTTTGTTTTCCTCTGAATTCTCAGGAATTGAAAGTATGCATTCCAAAATCAGTACATGAAAAAATAAGCCATAGCCTAGCAAAATTATATATTTTTAAATATACAGTTTTGATCTGCCTGTCATGTTCTTTGGCAATCAGTTACATCATATCTAACTGCCTGAACTGTAAATTTATGACACACTGAATGGAAATGTTTTTATTGTACTTCTCCCATTTGTAGTGTTGGCAAAACTGCATATCTATTACCAACTTCTCTCAAACCATTTAAATATTTTAGTAATGCAATGAGCTTTTTTTGAGACTGCTTAGCCCATTCATTTATTAACATTACTAAATCAATAAAATAACAAAAAAAATTTAATCTTAAAAGGAAAAATAAAGTATTGCTATCTATTTAACAAATCAGAATATCCATTTTCACTCTACAGTCATTTTGCAGATTGAAGATGTGCAAGTCGAAGTCTTACTAAATATATATTTTCTCAGTTAGACAATAGGTATAAAAAATGTTCAGGAAAGTATTTCCTCAATTCCCACAGTCATGAGTACATTATTTGTAGACTTACATTTCTGCTGATTCTTACTTCTGTTTCATGTAGGATTCTACATGACTTCTAAACAACCAAAATAAATGGTGGATAAACCATTAATAGATAGATAGTAATACAGGGAACTTAATTTTCAGTACTCCTTCTTATGTGGAAAGGTAGAAAGAAGCTACTTCCCAAAGGTGTCCAAAGGTTTGAGTCATGCAGAGTACTGATGCATTAGTGAACATTTATGGTCATAATCCCATGTTTTCATGTAATTACAAAGGAAAAACAACTAGTTGTGAATCACTGGCTATAAAACTAACATCTGAACCAGAGATGGATTAAATGTATTTGATATTACTAGTGACAGATAAGCAGGAAAAAAAAAATAAATTTAATACACTTAAAAAAAAAAAAAGTAAAAATTATTTATGCTGAAATACAAGATAGGAATTAACATTAATATTTCAGAGTAATACAACATCATATGTAGTAATATATCTAGAATTTAATCTATAATTCCAGAGTGTTTCAGCGATATCCTTACAAGTCTGTTAAAAGAAGAATCCCTGGGGTGTCCAGAAAAAAAACCACTTCAGGTATCTCAGCTAACTTTAAGATCTATGCAGAGCTTAGAAGTTTTTAGCAACTTAGATTTCAATACATGGTAAGACTTTTTCACACATTTCTTTATGAAGTCTTTTTTTTTTTTTTTTTTTTTTTTGAAACAGTTTAAAGATTTATAAAAATAATTACTTTTAAAAATGAGTTACATATTGCGCCGATTTTCTTCATATGAACAAAAATCTCCAAGATAGTACTTATTCTTCATTTGGAGGCTGCACAGAATATTATAGCATCTTATTTTTCACTGTTATTGGTCTGAGAAAGGTTATTGGTCTAGTCAGACCTTTCATTTGATCCATTAGCGTGATTCTTTTACTCCTAGGAGTTGCTATCCTATGCTTTTCCATTTCAGTGTTTGAACAGAAATGCCACTACATCGTAGAAGCAGGATCACAGCAAGTAAAATTCTAGACAAGAATCTGCATCAAATGATGATTAGCAAGGAGAAAAGGAGAAAAAAATACCTTTCTCCAATCAAGCATCATATTTTGATGCTCCTGAATGGCCGAAAAAGTGGTATGGATAACCCATAACATCATTGCCCAGCAAGCACTCAAGAAATGCCATTATCCTATAACCACTTACAGCATTTAGCCATTTCAGAATAACCTGATTTTAAATATCATTTTGCAAACCATTGAACTGCAGTAGAGAATGTGAGAGTTTGTGTAGAAATTATGCTGGAAGGAAATGAGAGAAGTTGGTCCACCTCTATTGTTGCTTCTGGTAAGGTACAGGCAGCAGAAGCAGCAGGTGATCTGGAAAGAGTGCAAGAGTGCACACAGTATGCTGGGTGAAGTACAGGAAGGAAACAAGAAGTGCATGTGGGGCATGTAAAAATGTAAAAGGTTGACTTTCTTCCGCCTTGGTCTTCTATTAGTTAGTTAGTACTTTGGTAGCAAACCTATCCAGAGCACATATTCAATCTAAAAACTTAATTCTATAAAAAGCACTGTGAAATTCAATGAGGAAAGCAAAAGTAGTACAGATTATCCTGTGTCTGTCATCTCACAAGTGGCTTTCAACTTGGGGCTCAGACTCACCAGAAGTGTAAAAGTCTGTAAATTTTTTCTGAGTCTTATTTCCTTTCTCTGTTAAGTACAAATGGTATACACACTAGCATCAATTCACAACAAACCAGAAGAGAATATATTCTGTTTTGACTTGTACCATTACAGAAACCACTGTGGTTGCCACCAGGTTCTTTANGTCTTATTTCCTTTCTCTGTTAAGTACAAATGGTATACACACTAGCATCAATTCACAACAAACCAGAAGAGAATATATTCTGTTTTGACTTGTACCATTACAGAAACCACTGTGGTTGCCACCAGGTTCTTTCNCATCTTCCATTGGGAAGTTTATTACTGGTAGAAAATGAAACAAATTTACTTTGGGTTTGGCCTAGTGCGATGAGACCTTCAACTTCTGCATTACAGAACTTGAATGTCAGTTACGCTGCTTTTTAGAGTATGGAGATAGATAATCATCCTGAATATACAGTTTCTTCAGCTGTCTTTCATAGTTCAGAATTTTAATCTTTTTATATACATGCTTTCCTGCAATGTTGTCTTTTTGTGGGACTTATTCACAAACATGGTCTTTTGGTTGACATACAGAATAAAGGAAAACATGGGTATAACAGTAAGTCTCAATACAAATCTGAAAACACAGTAGGATGCTGAAAGTTTGGACAATGCATGCATAGCATTTTCAATATTTGTGTATAGTTCTATTATGTGTGACTTGTTTGTTGTATCTAATTTAAACTTGAGGAGTACATGTGCCTGAATCTCTGCTTTATTTTTTATAGAGGTTATAAATACAGACTCCTGCAGTGTGCATTAGTGGCATGCTGGCTAACTAGTGAACACAGTTTGAATTATACTATAAAACTATACTTATGTAACTTCAATCAGCAGTGAAAATACACAATGGATGTCAAACTAATGATAGCAATAGGACTAGACAAAATGTGAGGCTGAAATGTACTAACAGTCCATTCCACCCATAGAAATCACATAGAAGGAACTTTCTCTCTGGTTATTAATTTGTTTTAGAAGCTTGCTGTGGTCTTCTGGGTATCAGTTCTCTGGATGTGACTTTCATAGCACCTAGAGCATGCAACAACAAACCAGCTTTTTCATAACACAATACATCACTTCAAGGAAAATAAGCTGACTGATATAGCCTGAGATTGTGTTTAATTTCTTTTATCATCTCACAGCACAGGAAAAGGAGGAATTTAACAGGGGTTGCAAAGGATAAGACACGCTTTGTTATATTACACAATTGAAAAAGGAGGCACTCAGGAAATTCAGGAAGTTTTCTCATTTATTGTTTCTCCTACACCACTGCTTTGACCATTCCATATAAAAAACAGTAATACCATTGCTGTTTTTTAAACATAAAGCTTAATGCACTGGGCTATGTATCATTAATGTAGCCAGTAAGCGAGACAGGATGTGGAATGTGGCTGAGATGATTTTCCAGGGTAACTCTTTTCTTTTTATGATTTCCTGAGTACCTCAGTTTTAAGCATTAATAATTTAATGAAGTTATAAACATTTTTGCTCTCATTACACTTTTAAAACTTTATGTGGTTTATAAAGGTGGTATATCTGAGCTTCAAACTAATTGACCTAAGTAATATTTCTGTAATCTCTAAAACCTTGAAAGCTAGAATTCTGGATTCATGTACTGGATTTGCCATAGATCTAGTTACTGATACTGAACTGGGGTATCATTTTACATAAGTTTTCTCATACTTAAATTATGAACAATAATCTTTTCAATTCCCTTTCTCACTTTCCCTCATTTTTCAAAAACAGTTGTGAAATCTGATAAGGGACAGTATTTAGTATGTTTGAAGGACATTTGAGTTTATATACAAATTGAGATCCAGGTAATCTGAAGGTATTTCAAACCACATATACCACACACATTTCATTAATGAAAATGAGTGAAGTCTTGCAGTCCTTTTTATTCAGGAAAATTGTTTAGTAAATAATTGGATCAATTTAGGTAGGATGCCTCATCAACTGTCAAGTGTAATTACAGAATTTTTATGTGTTGACAGTGCACAAAATCCTTCAAAACTTGGAGTCATTATTATTGTTGTATCACCAAAATGTGTATAATAACCTGGATATTTAACAGAAGTTTATGATAGAAACCATCAGTAGATCCCCTCAGTGAGAAACTATTACAGTTACTTCATCATAGAAGATGAGATCAGTAGCTGAGTAACAAATTTCAGGGCACTAAGATGATTTGATAAAAGAGAAGGGTTTATTCAAAAGAGGACATGTAATATAAAAAATAGGAATAGAGTGGTCAGGTGGTGTAGAAGAGTATAATTAAATACTGATATCACTAAAATGCCAACAGCCCACACTGTCCTACATAGAAGTGACTTGGAAAATAGAGAAAGATTCTAAGTAACAAAGTACTCTGCTAATACACCTTATTATTCACAGCAGTCTATATTAAATGACTGTGAACAGTGCTACCAGCATCTTTCTCTCTCCCCTACTCTAGTACTAAGGTATGGGGGCTCCCTGGGTGATAACAGGGTGATAGGTGTATTAGCCTTATCAAAACCCATGTGCTATGTCACCAAGGATGATAGGAACACTCACTGAGCCAAAGTGCTTGGATGCCAGGATGTGATGATGCCATGGAACACAGAAGTGCAGCAGCACAGGGAACGATATCTATGAATATAAGCAACAGCAAGACCCATGTGGGACTTGGACCAGACCTGCTGCTGGAGAACAAAACCAAGGATCCCTGCTGTCCAAGGATGCCTTTACCATCATCAGCTTCTTCCATGGTCCAAATGAGTGGCTCATAATCTTGTAACATAAATTCTGAGCCTGGGTTATATCTGCATCATGTGCTGCATGATAATAGTAATGACCTGATCTGCTTAGATATTGAAGATAATAAGCTACATGGAGCCTTATTTATTTATTTATTTTTCTTAATTGTAAGAATTAATTTCTAATTACACAACCCTGTAGCCAAGGAAACCCAATGGAATCCTATAGCTTAAGGTGACAACTACTTTTTTCAGAGACATGGAAAAATTCTAGATTGAGGGGAGCAGTTATTTTGTGAAAGAAGTTCCTTGGTCCTTAAATTAGGAAGACTTTTCATACACTCCAGCATCTTGGTGGTAATAGTGATATGTGTGGATTAGTCTTGATGTGGATAGGTAGAAAGCTGTAGGGTCTGCTGATAGTGAACATAGCTCCACAAAGGATATCACAGAAATCATCTGGCAATAAAACTGGCAATAACTGCAGATAGTTACACAGCAAAAGGTGAAAGCTGTGAGAAATACTTCATGTCTAATCAGCTATAAATTTTGTGATTTGAGCTTCTATCCATATCCTCAATTCTTGGCTCTCTCCTTTCTACTTGATAGGCAGAATGACACATCAGGGACTCTGGGACCCTTCAAATCAATTTCTGTACATCTACTGATCAGAATAATTTATCTATGTCATACTTCAAGCCATTCAATCTAAGTGACAAAGCTTGGCTTTAATTTTTTATTTGCTCTTCTGGAAGTGTTTTTGTTTTAAAATAATATACAGAATTCACATGTTTAGTAGAATAATCAAAAAGATTAAAAAAAAGGATATGACTCACTATCAGTAAAATAGTCATTCCCTCATATTCACTCTGTTGTTTATCATGGCATTACTGCTTGCTTTGTAGGAATTATTTCAATAATATTGACTCAATTTGTGTAAATCTGCATTTTTGCACATCCTTGAACAGCTTAAGCATTTTTTTTTTTTGAGCACTAGAAGAGCTGTCAGCCTCACTTACTTTCGACTAAAAGCACCAGACTTCTACAGCAAAATTCAGAAAAAAAATGAACAGAATCTTATTTAAAATGTTTCTGTGGATATAAACAAATACTACATATTTGAAATTTCAAATATCAGGTATTTGTTTCCCAAACAGAAGAATTTGAGGACATACTTCTGAGGACACAAGCTCACACAGCCTGTTGAAGCAGATTTGCTAATTAGTACTATGTATCATAAGAAATAACGCAAGATAAATTCTTAGTGCTTCAAAATCACATTTTTCTTGGCCTAGAACATTAAAGAGATGTGGACCAGAACCAAACAGACTTCTCCAGTTCTCAGTCACAGGAAGTGCAACAGCAAAGAGCAATGGTAGATCTGAAGACTTGTGACAAACTTATCTCAGTGAGGAATCAAGGAGCACCCTTAATCATTTCCCCAAGGCAGCATTATTTCAGTGTCTTGGTACATACAAAAGAAAAAAAAAAATTCTCTTAATTATGGGAACCGCAGATGCTGCCTCTAGTAGAAAACTCAAAACAGGAGAAGTAGTAAAAACACAAAGTCATTCCTGCCTACAGACTGGTCAAGGTACCTTTTGTTTCATTTAACAGAATGTCAAAATGTTTGAGGCTGGTTGGGACCTCTGGTCCAACATTGGCTTAAGCAGGGCCACACAGAACATGTTTCCCAGGGCCATGTCCAAAAGGCTTTCCAAGATCTCCAAGGAGGGAGACTTCACAATCTCTCATAGCAGCTTTCTGATTCATAAATATCTGATGTTAAGTCTCCTGATGAATGTGAATATTACCAATGTCTCTTAGTTTCAATTAATCTTCACTGAAGAGCAGCACAACATTCACCACAGCATAAACTAAACAATGTCTAGTGTCACCTGTTCACAAGCAATGTGAAACATTTTCTCTATTAAGGAATGTGCTCTGAATTACACAGTCAGAGAATGAATACTTATGAAAGGAAGTTACCATTAAAAACTACAAAATATGTAGGTTGTTTTAAATAGAAAACAGAGGCACATGGTCATAAATTGAACCAGGAAGATTTGTACTGTGAAACTAAAACTAATTTCTGTGCCACAATGACAGAAGCACTTTGTGCTGTTAAAAGCATTCATAGATAAATAATGCATGAAAGTGTGGAGGAAGTAACAGATATGAAGTTACAATACTATTTTTACTGATTAAAAATGCCTCTCCAGCTACATTTGAAGGATTACTCCTTAAAGTCTATTAAAAAAAAAAAAAGTGAAGGTGAATATATTTTCAGTATATTTATTACAGTAAACTTTATCCTGGCTTGTGTATCAGCAACACTCTTATCAATTGCAAACTGAAAATCAAAGATGCTTTTCCAAATGACCCAGCACAGTGATTTGTTTTTGCTAACATTTATAATAAACATTAAGCACAGATTTAAGAGTGAAATCCATCATTACTGTTTTAAAGTATTTTTTATGAAGAAAACCCATAGTGGGTAAGTACTAATACTACTTTTTATTATTTTTCATTTTTTAACTCTATTTCCTTTTTCTCCAATTACTCTAGTCAACTTTCTCAGGCCCCCGTGTAACAGAAGGGCTGCAAGAGACATGCCAAGTATGGAGGCAACAAGAAAAGCTTGAGGAAGCTTCTTCTCTATTCTATTCTTCCCAGCTACAAACATTACTCCAAAAGCTGTTGTGTTGTAGCTGAAGAAAAAGCAGTAGAAAATTTTACATTTTTTTCTAATAAATGTATAGAATACTGCCAACTAAAACGTAACCACCATTTGTTTTGTACCTGACAGAACTTCCAAGCTATCAAAGTGTAATATAAAATTTAAAACAATTAGTAGATCTTACTTTACATGTTATGTATTGCACATATCTTTCTTTTGTTATATTCTGTAGGCTTACCTTCCTAGAACAAAATTCGGCTTGAGGTATGAATGTCACTGGAATAAAAATAGGAGGGTATGAACTATATTTTCAGGTAAACTCCTTTTGTTCACTTGGTAAGTACCGGGTAGGATCCATAGCTGTGGTATTAAGTCTCCTGCTGAACACCCTCTCTTGACAGAATTTGAAGCCAAAGTGCTGACTACCGGAAAAATCTATTAACTGGCAGGCTATCATTAAACTTTCCTGCTGATATCTTCAATCGGGAAACATTTACTGGAACAAGATCTGGAACTTGGGCATTTCATACCCCCAGTGAGAGTGTGAACTATCAAGAAAACAACTTTTCAGTAGAATATAATGTCAGTCTAAGCAAACTTGTTTCCAGAAGAAAGCTTGGAAGCACACATTCATTTAGTTTGACTTCATTCACCCATGGCTCTGACAAGTTAATGTAAAGAAATGAGCACTGGGATAAGCAAACTATAAACAAGTTCAGGCTGAAGTCAGCAAAAAAGAAATCCTCTGGAAAGCATCTAAGTATTTTATTTATTTTATTTCCACTTTTTCAAAGAGAAAAGGCTATGAGTTTTTGAAAAGTCATTATTTGGGCTCCTTTAAAACACCTGATCTAAAATTGATAATTTGAGATTATTCTTCAGTTCATCTAAAATGTGTAAGATTGCTTTTTCTGAGTAGGATGCTTTCTTTGAACTAATGTTCTGTATCATGTAGTGCTTTACATATTTATGCAACTAAGAAATAGTTCAAGTAAAGTCATGTTCATCTAATGAAGATAATTTTGGCAAATGAAACAATGTATATTGCAATACAATACAGTTCAGTTCTGTAGCTTTTTTTTTTTTTTTTTTTTTTTGTGGCAAACGTCATTTTTACTGCAATACAGTCAGATTATTTTCTTTAGCAGTCTTATATCAATTACTGGAAGCCATCTGGAGGAGCCAAAGACAGAATACTTCTCCATATCCATTCCATCTTTCTCTAGCCTTTCTCAACCATTACTTCACAGCCTCATCTGATACGCGATACTGCTCCATCACCATTTTATCTGCTCATCTGCTGATTGCTTTCCTGACACTTTGCCCTCCCGTAATACTTGCTCTGATTGTCATCCAATCTCTTACTGAAATAGACTATGAGTTTGCATTTCCGTCACTCAGATGTGTGTATTGAATGCTTGCTGCACACCAGCTCTTAAAAGTATCAACCCACCAGCAGTTTCAAGCATTGGCTATTACAGGGGCATAGGCTTAAAAACAAAGATGATTATTTGAGCGTAGTCTTTTTTTCAGTCATGTAAGCTGTGGACCAAAGTAAGAACAACATGTTTTTGGTAGAGTCTGTTCATATTGATCCTCTATTGAGTGACTTTACAACTAAGTCATAGTAAATAAATAAACTGGAGAGTTGCATTTTTAAAATAATATAAATTCTTAATGCTAGGCAAATACTACAAGCAAACTGTGGTGAGTGTTCATTTAAATCTGCAATTAATTGATTTTGAAGCGTTTATATCACTTTTTTCTTTCTGGAAGTGTTAGTGTGAATAGATTCAGAGAAATGAATTGAATAGTATGTAGGACTGTGAGAAGCGTTGCAAATTTTCAAGTTGCAATATACACACATACAGCCTAGGAAATAAAAACTCTGACAATGACTGATCCAATCAAGTAAAACTAACAAATGCCTGAAAAATCATCAAATTTCACCTGCTCGTGTCTTAAGACTTATTATTAGGCTCTAGTACATCTAATTGCAGTGAACAACAAAATAGGTAAAAACTGCACAGAAAATGTTTTTCTTTAGAAATTACTTTTAAAGCCCTTACCTAAAACTGGGACACACAGAAAATCAGACGGTCTCTTCTCTGAAATCTGTCAACAAAATAAATTAATGAAAATGAATGAACACAGAGGAAGCTGAGGTGCACATTCGATCTTCCAAATGCTGAATAGATGCATTCAGAGATATTCTGAAAAGCTGATACGCCAATTAAATGCAATGGGTAAATCGTTGTGGAGTACTTACTACCTCTAGCAATGGGACTGCTGCAAGTTTTTTGTTTACTTTTTGTTTCAGTGTCAGTGAAGAGAAAACCTATTATTCACATTTCAAGTATTGCTCTGTAACTAAATATATTAAGTACGTGCCGTAAATCAATATGGTAAAGCAATGCAAACTGCATACATTCATTGAACTAATGTTCTATTCTGCACCCACTAAGTGGGAAAAAAATACCTTTTAATTACCGTGAAATCTAATTGCAATTTATAAGTTATGCCATTGAGCCTAATGATTCCTTTTTAAATGTGAACAAAACCTGGGCTATATCAAACAGCCATTCTTCATTATTTGGAACATATTTGACCCATTGGTGTTGCAAGGCAGACATGGGCATTATGCAGGTGGCTGGGGTTAGGTTTTAGCAATCTAACACATAGGAACATCCTGATGTGTTGAGATCACTATCACAGTGTGCAGCTGTGTGCATTTCCCCTGTTTATTGGCATATATGGAGCAATACTATTTGTTGGGCTGGATTTCTTGCTGCAGTGCTCAATAAGTACTTGAAAAGAAAGATATATCTCATCTCTATGACACTGTTCAATCCAGCTTTGAAGCCGGATTGAACAAAATCGTGACTACCACAGGTTTCCATTTCAGTGAAAGAAAGCATTCTTGTCTCCTTCTTAAACATGAAGTGGTGACATTATCAGTGCCTAAAAGCTTCCCAAAGGTTTACTTTTCTTACAGTTTTGGATAGAAATTGATATTTCAGTGAAGATATTGTTACAAGAAGATCCAAGAAAGAGAACTGGGGGCATCTTTCTAAAGTACTGGCAGATAAGACTGGCAGATGGAGCTTAACAGCTCATCACACATTCAAGAAAATATTGTGAAGATAAGACAATTAATATCTTGCAGAAAATAATGCAACAGCTAATTCTTCCAGCATTCTGGAACGCCTGAATGATGATCTGCTTCCTGTCTAAACATATTTCTTAATATATGGTTGCATTCTTTCCTTTTCAGAATCACAGAAACATTTTATTTCCAAATGAAGTATTCTTGGAAAAAAAACATGCTTGCCTTTATGTGAAAATCAATCTATTACTAAATTAAATTTCACCTGAAGCTCTTTTTTGCCACAATGGGTCATCACAATCTTTTTAGTTTTATTATTTTGGAATACACTGTTTCAGAACAGTCAGTAAAGCAACTACATATGATCATTAGAACAAGTTTAGAAGATTCTCTTTTTTTTAAACGTTTTTACTAAGCCTACTCCCACTGAAACATGGTATAGTTTCTGTATTCCATAATTTCTTCCAGAATTAACTTTCTTCCAATCTACGCTCATTTCTGCTTCTTCATGAAAATGAAATTCTAGAAACATGAATAGAAAGGACTGTTATAAATGAAAGTAGACTATAAGATTTATATTCCACTCAAGGGAAGAAACAGAATATAAAATTTCCTGTAAATAGTACTGTAGAGAATGACTCCTGATAAAAGATCAATCCTGCTTCCTCAAAACTAATGGAATATTATTTTGTTTTGTATTAAATATGCTTCACTTAATTCATGGAAAGATGAACAATAAGACAATAGTGTTTGTCCTGGAAATCTGTATAGTGGATCTTCACTTTAGTACTGTCGAGAAAGAAATGCCCATAATTTATGCTCCCAGTTTCTCAAAATTAGTCTCAGTAAGATGAGAGCCTCCACCCATTTGCTCTTTGAACATCTACAGAAATGGAGAACAGAGAAAAAAAACGATTTCTGCTTTTTCCCACACTTTCACTGAAGACTGTCATGCTGAGAGTATGACTGCTACGGGCAGCAAGTGTCTAACAATAACCAAGTACCTGCCCCAGCAACATGTAAATGATAGAAGATAGAATGGCCAGGGTTGAAAATGACCTCAATGATCATCAGGTTTCAACCTCCCTGCTATGTGGAGGGTCATCAACCACTAGACCAGGCTGCCCAGAGCCACATCCAGCCTGGCCTTGAATGCCTCCAGAGATGGGGCATCCACAACCTTCTTAGGCAACATGTTCCAGTGTGTCACCACCCTCTGTGTGAAAAACTTCCTCCTAATATCTAACCAAAATCTCTCTCGTCTCAGTTTAAAACCATTCCGCTGTGTCCCATCACTATCCACCCATGTAAACAATCGTTCCTCCTCCTTTTTATACACTCCCTTCAAGTACTGGAAGGCCACCATGAAGTCTCCCCAGAGCCTTCTCTTCTCCAAGCTAAACAAGCTCTGTTCCCTCAACCTTTCTCCATAGAAGAGCTGCTCCAGCCCTCTGATCATCTTAGTAGCCCTCCTCTGGATCCACTCTAAGAGCTCCATGTCCTTCCTGTACTGGGGGCCTCAGCCCTGGATGCAGTACTCCAGATGGGGCCTCACAAGAGCTGAGTAGATGGGGACAATCACCTCCCTCTCCCTGCTGGCCTCCCCTTTCTTAATGCAGCCCAGATCACTGTTGGCCTTCTGGGCTGCAAGCGCACACTGCTGGCTCACATCCATCTTCTCATCCACCAGGACACCCAGGTCCTTCTTCGCAGGGTTGCTCTCAAGGAGATCTTCCCCCAGTTTGTATAAATACCCAGGATCGCCTTTGGCCTTGCCCAACACCTTGCACTTGGCCTTGTTGGACCTCATTAGGTTCACAACATACCTACTTCTCCAGCCTGTCCAGGTCCCTCTGGACGGCTTCCCTTCCCTCCAATGTATTAACTGCACCACTCAGCTTGGTGTTGTCTGCAAACCTGCTGAGGGTGCACTCTATGCCATCATCTATGTCACTGATGTAGATGTTGAAGAGCACTGGTCCCAAGACTGACTGTTGGGGGACACCACTTGTGACCAGCCTCCACCCAGACATAGAACCTCTGATCACAAACCTTTGGCTGCAACCGGCCAACCAGTTCTTAATCCATCGAACCATCCATCTTTCAAATCCATACCTCTCCAATTAAGAGAAAAGAATGTGGTGAGGGACCATGCATAACATAAAGGTTGTAAACTGCAAAGCCTGATGAATCATTAGGAAGATTTAAATTGTATCGCTAGCCTAAGTCTCTTATGGCCATTCCTCATAGTGATTCTCATAATTTCCCACAGAAATCAGCAAAGGAAAGAAAAACTGGCATTAATACAATTTCTAGGAAAAAAACTGCATGTGCTGAAACAGTTTGGAGGACTGTAGTATGAGCCAAGTCATTGCAACAGACAAACACGCGCTTCATAAGGAATAAGAAATATGTAATTCTGGAACTGATACTACATACTATCTATGGAATAGAAAAAACCTTTCAGAAGAAAGAAAAGCTTTTCAGGTGAGGCTGGATCTGGCCCTGGACAACCTATTCTACTTGTAGATGTCCCCGCTCATTGCAGAGGAGTTGGACTAGATGACCTTCAAAGGTCCCTTCCAACCCTAAGGAGTCTATAATTCTATGATTCTAAGATTGAAAATGGGCTGTCTATAAAGTGGGAAATTGACAGATTAAACAAGAGAGACATTCCAGACAGAATATCTGACTTTGTTCTTTTGTGACGTATGCTTCAAGTAGTTAAACACAGAAACAGTGTAAAAACAATTAAACAATTCACTTAACCAAATACAATTAGACACTTCAGATTAGACTAACAGTTTAAAGATTAGAACATCTGAAAGGAAGCTATATCTAGAGATCTAGCATTAAGAAAGTAAATTCAAAATGCAGCACATCTTGACCAGTTACTCTATTTTTTCATTGTGAAAAAAAAAAAACATGTAACTGCTAGCTAGTATTACACACACATATATGTACATGCAAATATGAGAATGAGTAAGGGCTCTTCTATAGTTCTTTCAAAGAATAAGATTTTTACCTTCAAACAACTAAAATTCTAACCATTTATTTTTTCAAGGATGAGGATATTTTTACATCAAAAACACTGTCATGGGATTTTTTCCCCAAAAGTTCACATTAAAATTAATGAGATGTCTTTTCCATAAAAATTAACAGAATGATAGTGCAAAAAATAGGAAAGGTAGAATCCTGGCATTGTCAACAACAACAACAACAACAACAAAAAAAAGATGCATAAAATGTACTTATTTTTACATGATTCTTTAAAATTTGCATACTTAAATTAGGCAATTATAATAAAGTCGATGCCATGCTTTGAACATAGAGTCAAAATACTAGAAGTATTTTGTATGATTTACAGTTGACAACTTAGATTCAATGAAATATTCAGCAATACCCTTTCCCCATATGACTTAGTAAAGATGACTGTATGCACAAGACAAGGGAAGATGAGAGAGGAAAATTACTTGAATTATTATATTTTCTATGATATCCTGGACTTCTTTATTGATTTGGATTTATTATTTTTGTTAAGAAAATGACACAAGGGGAAAACTTCAACTTGAGAACTATGTCAAAACAAGGAATAAATTTCTTCCCATGCCCTACTTTGTTGCTGAAATAGTCTATAACCATCTACACATTATTATTATTGTCTTGTACTTATCACTGCTTTCCATAGAAATTGTCATGAGAACATAAGTTTCACAGGAGTGCAATATATGCTAGTAATCAATTTATTATTTTATATATACTTCTGCCTGTGACACAACTGCTTTATTTTGTACTCACAGTCACATAATCTATTTCAAACTACACTCCTTTCCAAACATCACAGATGTCAGTAAGTATTTAGCAATTCAAATGAAATGACCATGCATGCCATCGTTGCTTCCAAACTCGTTGATTCAAATACAGAAATGTATTAAATAACTGGAAATCTCATGCTCAGAAAAGAAAATCAAAGTGCAGGATCCTGAAGGTAGCCTAGCAGTTTTTCTTCCTTAGTTAAAATGTTCTCTTTGTTTGCTTACAATAATAAGCACAATAATTTTTGAAGTGCCAAATTGTATTCTTTAAGAACACAATGCTGCTGTATGTTTTTCTCCAGTTAGGTACATGCTGGAGAGAGAGTGGCAATAATACACCTCTATAGAGTGTTTTTTCAATTTATTATAAGTATGGAAAAAGGTATGAACATTGTCCTTGAATAATTCTTTCTGTGAAATCAGCAGAAACTTTAGCAAATATATTACATTGCACAGAAGTATATTTTCTGGCATTGCTCCCATGCAGAAAAACGTCCCCATCATGTCGTCAGTGAAGAGATGTTCTTTCTCAGGACCTTGCACTATATCTTACTCTCTTTTTACTTCCCTAGTAGTAGATGAATTTGCAGTGGCCAAGCTGTGACTTATGCCACAAATACTTCTCAGGGACATAAATCATCAAGTGGGAAAGATTTCCTTCATCCTTTCTCTATCATGTTCTGTCATTTCTACTGTTTGACTTACTTAGAATTATAACATATAACATTTAACATTTAACATATAACATAAAATCCTTAGAGTTGGAAGGGAACTTTAACGATCATCTAGTCCAACTCTCCTGCAACAGGGACACCACAGCTACATCAGGTTGCCCAGGACCTGATCCAGCTTTGCCTTGAAAGTCTACAGGGACTGAGTATCAACCACACCTCTGGGCAACCTGTTCCAGTACCTCACCACCCCCACTGTAAAAAACCGTTTTCCTTATATCCCGCCTAAATCTACCCTCTTTGAGCTTGAAGCCATTTCCCCTTGTTCTATCACCACAGACCCTGCTTAAGAGTCTGTGCACTTCTTTCCTGTTGTTCCCCTCTAGATACTGAAAGGCTACTATCAGGTCACCTCACAGCCTTCTCTTGTCCAGGCTGAACAGCCCCAGCTCTCTCAGCCTGTCCTCTTAGGAGAGGTGTTCCATCCCTTGGATCATTTTTGTGGCCCTTCTCTGGACACACTCCAACAGGTCCATGTCTCTCCGGTACTGAGGACTCCACATGTGGACAAAGTACTCTAGGTGAGGCCTCACCAGTGCAGAGTAGATGGGCAGGATCACCCCCCTCAATCTGCTGGCCATGCATCTCTTGATGCAGCCCAGGATATGGTTGGCTTTCTGAGCAGCGAGGGCACGTTGCTGGCTCATGAAGCTTACCATCCACCAGTATCCCCTGGTCCTTTTCAGCAGAGCTGCAAACTTTCTTTGAGTCTTTTTTTTTTTTTTTTTTTTTTTTAAACAAATTAAGCACATTAAGACATGTAAAAGCTTCTTTTAAATTGTCTTGGTTAAACTGAGATGAAGTTAGATGAAAGCAAGCAATATCAATATCCATGCATCATCAAATTACAGGTTGTCTCTTGAGATAATCTCACTGGGCTCAAATTTATTACCCTTACTCACAATGAATAATTGCACAGATTAAATTTCACAACAAGCTACATACAAAGTAGGGTATTAAATGCCACTAATGAATGTAGAATCAGGCCCACTGTCAGAAACCAGAATGCAATCACTGCTGAATGTAAGACTTGCTGAAACATGCCCTGTATCAGTATCCTTAATATGCAATCTCCATTCATAAACTTGATCTTTATTTGTAGTCATTTCCTAAACTTTACTTGCATACCAGTTACTCATCTTATTTACTTTGTGAATAATGTATGTTTCTTAAACCCACTTAAAAGTGAATTCATTGTGAGATGATGAAGTGAAACATACATGAGCATACATGTCTGTTATTATGAAAACGCAGTTATCATTTTACCTGAAAAGTCTATTGAGCTTTTGATGACTTAACAGATTCTTAGTTTTGACTCATTATGTGAACAATAACTAAAAATCAACAATATCAATAGTTTGAAACATTTTATAACAGAAGAGTTTTTAACACAAATATAAAAAATATCATGATTTTTTTTTTAGAAGTGGTGATAAGCTCTCATGAGAATTGTGTCTAAACTAGCAGGCTTTATCAAGAAGAGTATAGAAACATCACCTAATTATGCTGAGAAGGAATAAGGATAGGTAAAGCACAGCTGTAGTTGAAATTGGCAATGGAATTAGAGGACAAGAAGGACCTCTATCTGCACGTTAATAGCCAAAGATAGATGACAGAAAATATATTTCTACAGCTAGGGAAACTTATGATGCAGAAATAGAAAAGGAATCTGGTAGATTCTTTGTTTTTTGTCTTTTTCAGTAAGGCTGTCCTCAAGCCTACCAGATCTCTGAGCTGTAAGGTGGAAATTGGTAAAGGAAGTATAGTGCACAGACCTATGGATCTATTTGATAGTCAGCATGACCCTAATCTCCTGGGAAAGAGATACATCAACTTTTCTTGGAAATCATATCCAAGGACAACGGGGACAAGAAGGTGATTGGGAATAGTCAAAGTGAAACTTCTAGGGGTAAAGTGTGCTTGATGAGTCTGATTCCCTTTCATGATTAGATGACATGCATGAGTGGAGAGAATTGAGAACTCTTTACTTCGACTTTAGCAAGGTCTTTGACACAGGTGATAATTGAAATAAACCTTCTTTTAGGTGCACATGGGAAGGCTGCAAACCTGGACAGAGACTTGGTATTATATATGAGAAGAAATACAGTCTTAAAATTACATGGCTTAAATGGTAACAGTTTGTCTTGGAGCAGTAAAGATGGTGCTCGTTCCTGAGGTGGTTCAACAGCTAAATTCCTTTAACAATGAAATGACAGAGTCCACCACTGAAACAAAAAGAAAAAAATAAAACCAGTTAAACTAAACAGTGGAGTATTTCTCTAAAGCTTTCTCCAAGCCAAAATTGTCCCCTACTTTCTACTCAAAGTCATTTTCTTTAATCAAGATCCTAAATCTGAGACACTCTCCACTTCCTCGCCCCACTCCTTTACTCCCCTCAGACCAGTTTTTCACCAGGTTTAAATATGGTGTTCTCTGTATGTATTTACTTATTTTTAACTACTAAAGTTACAGGCTGGTGTTGCTATGTCTGAAGTCCACAGCCACTGGATGTGGTTGAGTTTACACTGATGTTACCAGAACAATTTACTTTTTTATGGTGATAGATTTTTGTTTACAGTTCAAGGGGGAAAATATCATTTGAATTGCAGGGTTTGAGGAAATGATTTATGTAGCATTTTCTGACTAACGTAATCAAAATTGAAGAACTTATATTACACTCTGTGCACAGTGATCTAAGATCTCATTTATAAACCTAATATAACATATAACAGAATACTGGTCAATAAATCAAGAAATGGAGACACTGATGACTAAATTATACAAAATGTGAAAGATTCATGACTGAACTGCTGAAGCTGGATTTCTTGGGTACTGTAAATATCAGAGATTTCAACCTATTTTAATGCAAGTTCATAAATTCAGTTTACAAGCATAGTGTGAAGAAGAAAAGAGAAATAAAACCACCATGAGTAAAACATTTCTCTCCTAAGAAACATGACTTCCCAGTTTCATATTTTATACAATAATGCACTCCAAGATATAAATATATTATACAAGTGAAACTAAACATATGTTAATAGGAACCGTTTTCCATTTGCATCAGGAAATTAAAAATTATTTGTTTCCAAGTTACAATGCTGAATTTCAGCTTTGTCTTCTTGTACAACATGGGGAAATCAGAAGCCAAATTCTGTCTGACTGTTGTTTCTTACAGCTTGTGAATCCAAGCAATTCTGACTAGGAGATCTGATAAATCTCAAATTAATTGAGAGACATTGCTAAAGCTAATTTTGATTGCGTGAGTTATGAAAATAAATTTATTTATGTAATGGAGAAATGAGGAATACTGCACTGTTTCTGTGTGATGTAATGTGGCCTTTGGATAAGGGCAAAGGCTCGGAAAATGAGGGATTCAAGAGGTGTGTTTGCCAAAGCGGAACAGTGATGCCTGAGCACCACTGTCACTAGGAATAGATTATTCATTTTCCTTCCATTTTCATCTTCCAGAAGATCACTCTGTGAGGCAAGTGCTACTGCTTTCTACGTGCTGGCACAGGAAGGCTTCACGTTCAGACAGAGCCTTTACGTGTTTCTATAATACAAATAACAAAGAGGAATTTGTGACACTTTCAAGTACAGCTGAACCAGAGAACATTTATACTAAATCTTTACTGGAAGTTCTGTCATAGGTCTAAGTGTGCTTTAGTAGACGTCGTTGAGTTTTAATGGGTTATCACATAGACCTATCTTGACCTCTGTCTTGCAGAAAAGTATAGGAATAGATCTCCTTCTCCCGTGCATTGGCTCATGGGGGAATATCTTTGTAATAATGTCACGGGGTTATCTAGATAGATTTGTGCCCGTGACAAGGGGGGGAAGTAGGCTTGCGGGCCCTCCTTGCTTTCCAAAAAAAGAACGGAGCAGCAGCAACGGTCTAAGAAGGAGAACTTGTTTTGCTAACTATGATGTTGTAATGCAAGATGACACAATATAATACAGTCTAATTGGAAATAAGGATAATAAATCAGACGAAATGAGGGAGGGCGAAACAGTGATAGAGAGAGAGAGAGAGAGAGAGTGAGAGAGCCTCCGAAAAACCGAAAGCCTTACTTGATAGAGGCGCATGGCTTGGAAGCACACCCACTCCTCTCCCTGGCAGTAAGCGAAAGTGAAGGAAAAAAACACGCGCAACCAGATGACGTATCTTCCGTGATGTATCTTCCTTCTCTGACCGTGAGGTCCTCCGGGATACGTAGTTCTTCTTCTCTTTTGTCCATGATGTTATGATGTGGAATACAAACAGCAAAGTTACAAAACCATGACAAATAGTAAAAAGTTAATTACTTCAGTCTCTGACACTTGATTAATTTCTTCTTTACTGCACTAACCACAGATTTTCAAATACCAAAATCTACACAAAAGCAAAAGAGAGTTTTCTCTTACATTCTAGTTTGCCTTCCATTTATCTTAAGGTAACTTTCTTAAGTGACTTTGTGCTTGATCTGTCTTGTCAAAAACCACTTTCAACAATGGAAGTGAAGACTGAGGCTTTTAGCAGTGAAATGTCATATGATACCATCGTTGTTGTTTTTTTAAGTGGAACTCTGCAGTGAGCTAAGTAAGCTTCTCTGCGTGAAATAGCAGCTATTGGCATACTTTGGCAACCTTGTACACAGCATGGATTTAATACATTTTCCAGAGCATTATCAACAGTTCTCAGCATAACTCAGAAAGTATCCCTTGACACCTCCAAAAATATTTTGCATTTACATATTTTGAATCAGAATTATGTTTTGCTATTTGACTATACACTCATTTTTTACTGAGAAAATTAATATTAGATAATATGTTTTCTTGTGTTTAAGGATATATTAGTTGAAAATTTTCAGCCCTTCCTAAGTGGAAAAGAAATGTTAAATGTTATACCACTGAGATGTACAACATTTTGTTTGATTGGTTGTTTTGCTTTGGTTTTGTTTGTTTTCTTGCTTTTTTGTTTCTCTTGTTTTTTACTAGATACCATAATTTTTTGTTGTTGTTGTTGTTGTTTGGCAGTTCTCTAACAACACAGGCTTCTGAGCTGGATATCAGGAAAATCTTTACAGAAAGGGTTGTTAAGCACTGGAATAGGCTACCCAGGGAGGTGGTTGAGTCACCATTCCTGGGTGTGTTTAAAAACAGTTTGCATGTGGTGCTCAGGGACATGACTTAGCAGAGGGTTGTTAGAGTTAGGATAGTATGGTTAGGTTGTTGTTGAACTTGATGATTTTTAAGGTCTTTTGCAACCTGAGCCGTTCTATGATTCTATGACTTGCTCTGCCATGCCCCTTTAATCTAAAAACAAATAAGAAACTGTAACTACAAGGTTAAATGAAAACAGTTTTATATATTTGCTAAAGCCGTAGATACAATCTTATACAGGAAAATAGTAGTATTTTAGTGTGTTTAACAGAGTGTGCAAAATTCAGCAGCGTCAGTGAGAATTTGTTTTCAGAGTTCATGTATAAATTGAGTAACTTCTAGGAAGATGAAAACTCTACTATTAATAAAAAAGCAACACTCTTGTAAATACAAATTTTTTATTTCTCTTGAAAAAATTAGTTGAATACTTCAGTTCGTTTACTTGTTCAAAAACACACACACAAATACTAACATATTATTCTTACTGGTTTATTTGGAAAAGATTTAGTGATTTCTGATGACATTTCTCTACAGTGAGTAACAGATCCTGCAGCTGTTTCCTCTCAAGTTAAATACCAAATACTTACATTTCTGAATTCTTTCCAAACTATATTCCCACTCATTCATATACAAAATTAATTTCAAGTTACATATAGAATATAAAATTTTAAACTTCCCAAATCAAGGCTACTTGCAAGCATTTGATAGAGGCATCCACAGAATACAGTGATTACAAAGCAACATTCTGAAGATACTTCAGGCTTAATACTCCTCCAGAGATGTCATACACTCTCTGTGTTCTCTTCATAACAGATGACTATGCTTCCTTTATCTGTGACAAAAGCTGACACTGAGTGTCAAATACGAATGTGAACACAGTTGCTGAAATACATTTGACATGCATTAAAGCGTAGTCAAAGCCGTGCTACAGTGTCAACTCTCTTCTGAAAAAAAGAAATAAACACTGAGCCAATGTGTTCTTCCACCAGGACATGCAAATCCTAGTGGAAAGTTTCCAGATTACTAACTAGAGGAGATGGAGCTTTACTTTTTTTCTTTGGAGTTTTCTCAGCATAATTCTTACATGTGGAAAGTTAATTATTACAGTTTAATTTCTCAGTATCAAATATGCTAAGACAATCACATTCATCAGGTGTAGTGAGTAATAGGTTCTCTGTATAGATTGATAGAAGCAACATTCTAATCAGCTACCTAAACATACAAACGCACTCTATTATTATCTGCAGCTGTGTTGTAGGAATCTTCTTAATGCTCCATGTTAACATTTCAGTTTTAAACTATTTTTAACAAAGAAAAAGAAATACTGCGTTAAGTATAACCTGAATTCAGCTTTAAACTTTACCTGTTTACTTTTTTGTTTGTTTTTACCAAAGTAGAAAGCCAAATGTTTTAAAGGCACTTTGTAGCTTTCAACTTAAAGAGATATTTTTAGATAAAGTAGAAAACCATACCTAACCATGTTTTGAATCCTGCAGTGGATGCTGAGAGAATATAAGGCCCTCTCACTAGATGTCAAAGATAATGATGGTATCGCTGAGATACAAAACAACTCCTACAAGACATCAGAAAAGGACAAAACAAAAAACAAAAAAAAAAACAAAACAAAAAAAACCCACAGTGTTTTCACAAATGGCATCTCCTAGGACATACCTCACTCAATCACTCAGTTAACTTTTAACTCATCTCAAATAGTTTCCTCTGTCAGGAGAAGAACATTAGAGAATTCCGTAATAAATGCACATGAACATATATGGTATTTAAAAGGCAACAGCACCAAACTTGAAAACAAAGTTATATATTGCAAACTTAATGACTCTACTAAAAACACCAGTCACTAAGTGTGAGATCTCTAAATGGTGCAGTTTATAAATTGAATAATTTATACCAGTTAATTCCAAACACTGAAATCTCATTTTTTGATAGAATCTGTAAGAATAATGACCAATGTAAAAAATTATTGCACAAAAATGCCTTGACACTTCTTTATATAGGAAGGTATCACAATAAGCTTCTGTTTAAATTAACTAACCTCTGGATATATTAAGGTACGTGCTGTGAAATGAATTTTATTGCTAGTATCTTGTTCAGATTCACTGTTTATTTACCTAAACCCTGAAATAAAAAAAAATATCAAATATACCACTTCAGACAGGATATCAAAGAAAGGTCCACTTTTTCAGTATATCCAACTTCTCTGTCTGTAAAACATCTAAGATTACTTTTCTAAATGCAGATTCCTCCCTACTACAGTTCTCATCTATGTAGGTCTGCCAAAAGTGCAAACATTGAAGAACACAAATAAAAAATCTTGCACAAAGAATAGCAAGCAATGAAAAGTGGACTAACAGATAAATATGGAAATCATAGTCAGATACAAAAGAATTATGGAATATGTATTATGTTTGATGATATTTTCACTTAAATACAATACATGACACAAAAGGCCATGGTACAGTTATTTATGTCTCCATTTGTAATGATATATACTTTATCCTCATGAAACACGCTCTTTATGAAATATATTTTCCGCATAAAAGGGATTGCCTCTGCTTTTAGTTTTTTTCCTGCAACGTATATAGTGGCATGGCAAACAAGACATTACTGTTGTTCACATCTATGCTTGGCAATCTGTCTAAAGATTATCTTCTCATACCAAAAAATTGACTGAAACTTTAGCCTGTTATTACGAAGAAAGAATGTTATCTTCTTCCTACTGTATGTTCCATTAACTTCACTGCTATAAAACTAAGAGCAGTCATGGCTAATAGGACATGAATTCTAGAAACTTTGCTAAGACATCTCTCTTTCTAGGAACATTAAGGCCACTAATCTAAATCCTAAATTAATTCAAATATATTAATCCATTGGATTTGCAGAAAAGAAAGGATTGACAAACCCTGACTTTAAGTCTCATGGAAAATACTTTCATACACATCCAGAAGCACAGAGTGGTGCAACTGGTTGCATGATAGGTGCGTCAGCCAAATAGACAGACTATTGTACTGTCAAATCTGTTCTCTGAACTGGAAGCTACTCCCTATACTCTGTTAGGTATCTGAGAACACATTTCTTTGCATCTTTGAGTGAAAAATAGTAACATGATTTCCTCCATTCCACAGACTGTGGAAATTTCCTTGCTCACAGTACTTTTCTTCAGTAAAGAAGACCTCTCTAGGCAATCTCATGGTACATTAATTATTTAGTGGATAAATAATTAATCAAAACATTGGATAGATATGACAGGATAAAATGATTTATTTTCTCAAGACAGGGAGGCTACCAGTATCCCACATAGCATCCCGCAGAGATCTCTGAGGGAACATGTGTTTTTCAACATATTCTCGAAAGGGCCGAATAATAAGGTGAAAAGATTTGCTATTGATGCTAAGCTACTGAAGGTATTATAGGACTAAAGGAATAACTACACAAGTGCTTTCTAATATTGGCAGATGAAACTCATTGTAGATAAATGTAAAATGCTGTACTTTGGATAGGAGAAATCAATCCTAAGGTTACTGGCAAAATGATAGGCTTGCAACAGACTTAGTGCTCATATGAGATCTTGGAAGTGTCATATGGATAAAAAAAGGTTAGTTCACCACTGAATAGTGGTCAAAAATAATCAATATAAAGCTAGAAATTACTGATAAAATAAAACAGGAAAAAAGGCGATTTGTGCCGCATTATGAATTTATGTTTCAGTAGCATCCAGTATATAGTGCATGCTCCATCTGAAAAAAGACTCAAAAGATTCAAAGAAATGTTGGAAAAGGCACAGAGTAAGGGTGAAAAGAGTGACTTGGAAAGGTTTCTGTGCACTGAACAGTGGAAAGAGATGATTAAGAGGGATATGAAAGAGGCCTACAAGATCACAAGGGATAGTGAGCAGAAAAAAAAAATAGGAATCAATTTTTCACTGTCTCTTCCAAAACAAGAATTAAGTGATGTCAGATGAAACTAAAGGATGGCAGTTGGAAATGAGATTTTTTTCACTTCACATGATGGATAGATAATCTGGAAGCCAGTAACAGGAGAAAGAAGACAATAAAAGTTTATAAATGTTGCAAAACTAATTTGAATTTTCCTCCAAGGATATGTCCACAGAGGGTTAATAAAACACAGGATACATTCTTTGGTATATATCATACATACTTATACTTTGTTCCTATATTCTTGCCTAGGTGTAGTTTTGGCACACCTGGAGATGCTACTAGGCTAGACAGATTCTTGATCTCTCACAGCACAATCATTGTGTTCTTATGTCAGTTCTGCTCTGCTCCTGGCAGTGCTGTACACAGATATTGTGCCAGGAATTAAATGCTTGCCTTGCTGGAAACGCTTTCCTAATTAACCTCTTTTTATTACTCATTTGTGAAGGAAGAATAATGCTTTTTTTCATATAATACAGTATTAGAACATACATATACATACCAGACTTTCTGTTGGAGCTAGAAAGGTAGCAGGGAGAGGTTGACCTCAACACAGTTGAAACCTTACCCTGACTGAATGCTCTGATTTGAAATACATTTAAAAAGAAAATAGAAGAGAATAAAAAACTTTATATGAAAAGCTCGTTATTACTGGTTTTGCTAACAGTGTTCAACTTTAGCCAATTCTTGCTGAACTGCAATGTGTAACAGATAGAACTATCATTAAGACTACATAAGATGTACTTTTTCAGTTGTTCTTCAAAGTAAGAGCGTACTTTATTTGCAATGAGTTAGCAGAAAATCAACTTTAAAATCATCAAATCCTACTGAGATGCATCCCTTCTTACAAGGTAGTAGAAGTGATGGGAGCATTCCTCTGTCAATTTCCCTGCATCTAGGCTAGCTTTTAGTACTGTTTGTTCCTTACTTATCTGTAAATATATATATATATATACAGAAAGACACACACATATATATATTCAGAAATCTACAGCTATTTACTTAATACTAAAAACGGAGTAACTTGAGCCAAGGGCATTCTTCCTGAAGGTCACTCTCTAAGGCAATAATATATCTCTAATACAGAAACAGAAAACTACTAAATAGCACTAAAGATGAAGATACTTACACAAAATATCTTAAAAGCTTTTCATGCATTGGAAACAACGTAAGAACATAACTAATTAGCAATATAAGACCTACATAGAAAATTTTCAGTTAGTTTGTTGGAAATAATTTTTTTTTTATTCAAAGAAGGAATTAAACATTATCCCAGAAATAGACCACAGCTATTTCACTATAAGGCATGAACTTTGAAAAACAAGAAGCATAAGCCTTGCGATAACTATCTCACTATATCAAGAATATAGATGAAAAATTCGGTAGTTAAGCTAAATCTCTCTCAAACACATGCTGAACTATCCGTTATATTGTGACCATTTGTAGCCTTTTTAAAATTTAATTTTTAAAAATCCTATTAGCTGAAAGTATTAGTATCTTCATGACTACTTTTGGTACTTGTTATAATTCAAGATTATGATTATAGACTGTATCGGCTAGGAGTATGTGTTCTTTTCAAACAAGTAATTACATAAATTCCAAGCCTAAGTACATGGGAAGAGGACATATTGGTCCTGCTCACATTCTCCTTTCTGTGATGTCAACTGCAAGCCAGTCTATCTGATAAGGCTACTGCAGAACTTTCAGACTTTTACACAGAAATCAGAAAAAAAACTGGTTTTCTTACCAACTCGTTTCTCAGTGACAGGTTCTGGGTTGGATTTTGCTTGCCTTTTTTTTCACATTACTGAAAACTTGTCTCATGTAACTACATCCACTACATCAAAATTGGTTAGAAAGTCAATTTAAAAGACTGAAAATACTAGAAGAGTTAATTATAATACGAAAATGACTTCACTACAAATATTGCCAGTTTCAGAACAGAGAGCCTTAAAACATTTATCTTTTACTGTGGCTTTCCCAGAACAGTAAGGATACAATTACAGACCCTTTCTATTCCTTAATATGAAGAGGTAAATGAAAGTCATGTTTGCCCACACAACACATTAATATTAATTGTACAGCATCTTTTAAATTTTGACTCAGTTCATATATAAATACAAGCCCAAAAGCCTATGGACTCACTTGCAGCACTATTCTCCCAAGTTCCACTAACACTACAGAAATAGTACAAGGAAGAAAAATCAGAAACATGCCTACAAAAAGGTGAATTGTGGTATCCATGATGGTTTTAGCAGATTGGCAAGGATTCTACAGTGCAAAAACCATTTCAGAGTGTACAGAAACCATTTCAAAGTCAGTAGGTTAGGTTAACTTTTAGTCAGGTTAACTTTTCTCCCCCACTATCTTTTTGCTTGTAAAATTACATTCACAAGCAATGCCATGTGTCTTCTCCTTACTTTCCCAATATACACCATGCACTAAATGTGTGAAAAACAGAAAAGGGAAGAATGTGGCTTGCACAAGCACTATAACATTTCTCACTTGTAACCTGGCAGAGGTTTCCATAGCCATGGACCTTAACTGAGTGTTGACACTGAGCTGTGCACAAGGGCTATACTTACTTAATTCTTTCCTTATAGCAAAACTGGGTTAGATACGAGGTGCTTGCTTCCATGCTGAAGAACCCTCTATCCCATACACATGAAGTATTCAGATCATTTTCTCAACCAGGATTTCATTGAACACACACACACACTATTTTCCATCAGCTGGATGAGGAATTCTTTGACTGGGTTCTGACCTGATATCTGAGGCAAATCTGTTTGTTCATTTATCTGAAGTTGATTAATTTCATTATTGATCACTGCAGCTTTTTTATCATGCTACAATGTCATAGGTTAATTCCACTTGCTGTGGTCTTGGCACCATATCTACTGAATTATTGACTTTTGTGCATGGTACTCCTTCATTTTGTTTATCCACAGTAATAAATCTTCAGCTCTGTTTTCAAATAAACAACAGAGCACTGCTTAAGTGACGTAAACTTCACTCCAAGAAAAAAGTCCTGCAACTGTTAAGCTGCAAAGCAATTTTGGTTTCTTGTACCATTAGTATTCTGTTTGCTTCAAAAGTTATGGTCTTTTATGAGCAACAGTTAATTTTCCTGTGACTTTCAGGTAAAAAAAGCCTAAGTTTCATTTACAAAGTTATTAAAACAAACAAACAAATGAAACACCACCACAAACAACCTGATTAGTAACTTCTGATTGATCTGAGTATTTCCTAAGACTCCTGAGGATCCCATGGCTGTAATTCTACAACCTGTTCTACAATTATCCTGTCATAAAGTTACTTATATTCAAACCCCATGTTGCAGGAGCAGGAAAACACTGACCTGGTGTCAGTAAGTAAGAAGAATACTGCACTAAGTACAGCTAGATTCTGTACTTCAAAAAAATTTGAATTTTTTTCAATTAGAATTCTTCTCACTAAGGAAAAAGCATTGATACTAACAGGAGAAAATTACCTTGCAAATAAATTCAGAGAACCGCAGAAACCTTCACACCCGTCATTATATATTGTCATTCAAACTCCAACAACAGGGTTCCATATTTGATCACAGAGTACATCACAAAAAGAGTAAAGATCTTTGCTAGCCTACAAAACTAAACAGCACTGATTTTAAAGATGTTCTTGAAGCAATAAATATTTGTATTTAAATAGCTACTTGGCATGTTCAACTGTTCTCTTGTGAAGACTATAAATTACTATTTGCATTAGATTTGAATTCAACCATATTTAACTTTTTCAGATGTTTTGTTACCATCTTCAAGGAAAACTAAGCTTCCTATTTTAGTCACAGATGCTATATGTGAGAATAATGTTTCTGTCTCCAGAATATTATTGTACTTAAATATCACTCTAATTTCTTCATGCTCAGAAAGATCCAGTGCCTTTGCATATAACTTCAGAAGAAAATGATATAAAGATGCCCCAGTTTACTTTGTTATAACGGCTCAAGAGTCTCCATAATGAGTGATTAAATAACAGATGCATAATATCAGAAAGAATCACATTAACGTAGTGTTTCATTGGACACAGTAAGAAACCGTAGCACTGTAAAAATTTACTTCTAAAGTATTTTACTGAATACATTGATTTGATGAACTGTCAGGAAAAGTCTCTGCTGGAGATATATTGAAAGTTAAATTGAAAAGCAATTAGAAGTAGATTAGGACAATAAAAGCTTGGAAATCAAGTGGGGAAGTTTTTTTTTTTTTTTTTTTTAATTACACTTTTACTTATAAGTAAAACTCTTCATGAGCAATCAAACCATAAGCATAAAGTTAAACATGAACTTCAGATCTCCTATTAAGTAGATCACTTTAGCTTTTTTACCATGGCTACAGTGTCACTGGTTAATTCCATTTATTGTGATCTTGTGCTGAATTGTTGATTGTTGTGCATGGTATTGATTAATCTTAGCACAATAGTCAAAGGTCAGAAAAATGAAGATTCAGAGGAAGCGTATAATGTGATTCTTTAAGGGTAAAGTAAGATTCATTGAAGCCAAGCACCTGCTTCTTTCATCAGAAAAGTATGGAACTATTAGAACAGGTCCAGAGGAGGCCACAAAGATGATCAGAGGTCTGGAGCCCTATTCTAAAGAAATAAAATTGTAACTTTCAACACGTTATCATATCTTCTAGTTTAGAGGCAAAATAGTAAGTTTTATATAGAAAGTAATTCAACAAGCAATATTCAGGATATTTGGCCAACCAAATGCAGTAGACTGACACTTCTCTGTCAAACGGCTTTTTTACCTGCCTCACAGTAAATCAATCCAGATCTTTTTAGATAAATAATCTCCATTAATGTTACTTTGAAGGCATTAATGTACTGAGATGTGACCAGAAAAGTACCTTCACACATTTTCCAAACATAATACTTCATATGAGAAGTAATTTTCCAAAAGCATACTTTTCCTCTAGAAAAACCATCCATTAGCTTACACAAAAGTTAGTTCCTTTATTTCTACCCAGTCAACACAGTACTAGGCTACTACGCTGATTTCATTAAGTAGTCCGAGGAAACAGTACATGGTATCAAATATATATATATAGTACTAATTTTTTACATACTTTCATGACCTTACTGGTTCAAAAGCCTGAAGTATTTCCCTGCCAGAGTTCTCATTTGATTCAGTGTAAGGAGAAGCTTCATATTCTCTTTTTCCTTTCAACAACTTAAAAATTCTTCCTCTCTTACCTTCTCAAATCACTCGGGATTCATTTAACAGCATATCTGAACCTCTTGGCAGATTTCAGAAATAAATGTTAGGTATAGGAAAGAGAAATTTAATAGTGTGGTGGGGAATATTTTACCTGTAAAAATGTGAATCTTCAGCAGGGATTTTAACAAGTAGACATTGTTCTTCCTTAGACAAAACTTTACAGAGAATCAGAACAAAAGAAAGCTCATTGATATCAATTTTAGTAACTTAAGAGAAAGCAGTTAAACACACGGAAGAAGGAAATACAATATTTGCTATATCTAACTTCCAACACCTTTTTAAAATAGTCTACCCAGCTTCCTTCTGACAGGCTCCTGTCCCGGCCGAGCATTCCCCTCCCCATGACCCTCATTCAGCTCAGCCCTGTGTACACAGCTCCTACCTGAGCTTTCTGCTAAGATACAACAAGGGCCAGATGTTTCTTGAGTCTGGGAAAATGTGTTATCCTTGGGTGGGCCAGGATGGTAGGGCCCATCATAGCTCTTCTCCCAGTGCCCCACCAGGAGTAGGGTCCCAGGAACACTGGGGCAGCCCCAGTCCCAGGCACTAAGTATCTCCTTGGGGATGAGGCCAGGTCCAGGCCAGGCCAAGCAATGGGCCCACAAAATTATAGTGCCATTAGGTAGTGAGCATAAAGCCTGCCACTGACTCAATGATTCCTTAGTTCAGTAAATCTGATTTTGCTATTGCTAGAAAAATGCCCAAGGCTCTGTATTGCCCTTGACAACACAGGGATCAAGACTGCAATACTTTGAAGTGTGTTAGTATCACTGTAAGATGAAGAATAAGCACTTCTAGTTGTATTTTTGTTAGGCTGTTAGTATATTCATTGTGCTAATTGTAAATCGTTGTCTTCACATATCAGGTGGATTTAGTTTTGTCCATACCAAGATTTTGAGTTTTAACAAACCTAACTAACTATATTTGGATGTCTCATTTTCAAAAGTAACATATAAAAAATTACTTAATCTGAGCAAATGGAAAGGCTGAAATCTGCTCAGCTAACTGATTTTGCAAACTACATTCAACTTTCAGAAGTTTCGTACAGTAACTATCTTAAAGCAATCATCTAAATGCCCATATAATTGAGATTGGTAGTTTTGATAGGTACTAAAGCAAAACATTTTTGAGCTACTGATCTGACTTTCAGAGGTCTCCAAAATGCAGCAATACTATAATTCAGAGGAAATATGTTTCTTTAACTTAAATTATTCAGTTACCTAAAATACCGAAAATCTGATGTCTTTTTCCAAGATCCATAATTTGTAATTCAGTGCAGGAGTTTTACTGCAATTCCCCAATGTTCAAGCTAAAGTATGAAAAAGTAAGAAATGAAAGAGTAAACAGAATCCTGATCACCTTCTTCCCACCTCACCCCCACTGAGTACACTACAATTGGACAGCCCTAGAGTGACATCTACAGTTCAGAATAATAGGCAAAGGAAGTAAAAGTCACATCCACTTACCCTTCATTAGCTAGGAAACAAGAGTGAACTAATGAGTAAATATTGCATTAAGTAAGAATTCAAAAAAGGAAATCATTTTACCACAAAACACGCTTGCCAGGAAGCAACAGCAACAATTCAGTCTACCTGTCAATTCACCAATTCTGTCAGTGGTTTCCTACCACTACCTTTTCCTAACAGTTTCAAAAAAGCTTAACTCTGCTTTAGGAAAGGAACATCAATTGAGTGCAGCTGAGAAATCCTGAGAAGTCCCCCAGTCAGACCTGGGGAAAAAAGTTATCTGATGAATTGATCATTTTAGCTAGTAGGAAGTAGAGCTTGAGGAGGGATACAAAAAAAACTCAATATAATATATTGCGAAACAACAAAATTTGTACGTTATCAATATATATAAAATTCCATCACGTTGCCAGCAGTTCTGCAGTCTGAAATACTTGCTTTGACACTACTAAGCAGAACCATTGCTCTCTGTAACTACATTAGGGGAGGTTGTAGTGAGGTGGCGTGTTGGCATCTTCTCTTGTGTAACTAGTGATAGGACTAGAGGGAATGGCCTCAAGTTGTGCCAGGGGTGATCCAGGCTGGATGATAGGAAATAGTACTTTTCCAAGAGGGTGGTCAGGCACTGGAATGGCCTGCCCAGGGAGGTGGTGGAGTCACCAAACCTGGAGGTGTTCAAGGAACGTTTAGATGTTGTGCTGAGGGACACGGTTTAGTGAGAACTATTGGTGATAGGTGGACAGTTGGATGGGATCATCTTGTAGGTCTCTTCCAACCTTGGCGATTTTATGGTTCTATGATCACGAATTACAATTCAGATAGCAATGTTCTTCTTCTGTTGTAAATGTATTATACTACTGTATTCCAATGTATGGAATATTTTCAACACATAAGAGTAAATGTTAAACATAGCATTCAAAACTTAGTAGTCATTTCTGAAATAATGAAGCATTTAATACTGGCTTTAATACACATATGAAGAAAAATCCATTTTGTTGATAAGGACAATGGCACCATAAAAAAAACAGTACACTTATTTGATCAGATAGTATTTCTGGAACTAAACACATGACATTTTAATACCAAAAGAATTCATTAATATAGTAAAACTTAGTCATATACAACAGAGTCATGCTGAAAGTCAAAAAAGGTGGAAACGTCATTAGAACATTCGTTAGAAGATAAGTGCTGGTTGCAAGATGATTCACGATCCCCTTAGACACAATAAGAAATGATAGCTAATTTGGAACATGCGAGTTTATTATAGATTAGCTAACTTTGAAATATGATTCTGGAATGATGTGGCTTTCGTGCTAATACCAGGTTGTGACAGTCAATGCAATACTCTGAGTGTGATTAGAGAAAATGTAGGGAAAATTATCAGCTTTTCATGGTTTCAATTTTATTAATCTTGCAATATCTAGAATAAAATTCTGATATATATGTACCAGAAATTATGTCTGTTGCATACAGATTTTTAATAGAAAAAAGGGAAAGAAGAATGAATTTTAAAAGGCAGCAGGAAAGATAGGAGCATGAACAGGGGAAATAGCACAATAAATAACACATTTGCATTAGGCTTACAATCCTTGTCAGGAAGAATGGATGGTTTAAGAAGATTTCAAACTTTCTGGACATGACAGGTTAATTTTTACTGAAAACAAGCTAAAGATAAAGCCAGTCTAAGTGAAGGTGAAATGAAAAAGCTAATATATGATTATACCTACTTTGGGTCATGTAAACAACTTTGTCAATGAATGCATGTGTCCTGTCAGTCAGAGTAAATATCTAGTTCAGTCACTAATATGCGTTCTAACACAGATGAGGTAGGTCACAAGAATTATCTTATTTAAAACCAAAAACCCAGAAAAATCTGTGAGGTAATATTTCTATTCATTTCAATGATGATGATGATGATGATGCACATCAAGATGTTGCAAGCAAGTCTCATCATCAAACAGAGTGCTATGGAAGATTTCAATATAACTCCCTTTCTTTACCACATGTATGCTCAGGGTATAAAAAGACATGGAAGAAGAGTCATATAATCCAAGAGGAACATAGACACTTCAAGAGTATGCTATGTTAGGAAAACCAAAGCCCACCTGGAGAATAATCTGGTCTGGAATGTGAAGGGGGACAAGAAGGATCTCTACAGGTAGAGAATAGAACAGAGTATCCTGAGTTGTAAGGGACCCACAGATAACATCGAGTACAACTTCTGACTCAGTAGAGCACCATGCGAAATCCAAAACTTATGTCTGAGAGCACTGTCCTAACACTTCTTTAGCTCCGGCACTTGAGGTGGTACCTGCTGCCTTGGGCAGCCTGTTCCATGCCAAGTACCCTCTGGTGAAGAGCCTTTCCTCATATCCAGCCTGAACATCCACTGATGCAGCTTCATGTACATCTTCCAGCAATTTGTTTTCACATGTTCCTCTGGGTACCTGGAGGAATTAAATGAATTTTCTAACTTATTTTAATCCACTTGGGTTTATGCTCCCAGAAGAGTGATGAACATATGTAACTTTTATTTTCATAGGCTCAATTTGTCACAGATGTAAGAAGATATTTTTTGATGTATTTCTCAGTACTATTCCTTCAAGACACAAAATCCCTGGGGTAAATGAAATGTACTTCAGAGAAGCAGAAATCCACTTTACATAGCTAAATGCTTTTAAATGGTATCTCCCTACGAAAAGCCCAAAGAGCCATGCATTTCTGATAACCCAAGAGATTTCTTATGTCTTTGTGGAGAAAACTGAGTTAAAAAGGTACTACTGAATTTAATATAAAATTATATGGGACTGAGGTAGTTTGACATTTCAGTGGAGAAAAATAGCAATTGTTCAAAAGACAAAGAGAAAACACACAGGAAAGCATGAAATGTA
>PPHD01002791.1:0-34120 GCA_002909625.1 Bambusicola thoracicus
TCAGCTTGGGTGCCCTATAGCTGAGCTTTGGGGATTTTGCCCTGCGGGGAGGTAAGAGGAAATGGAAGTCGTTCTCTGCAAACTTTGGGAAGCGCTTTGCTGCGAGGAGAAATTCTGGTGGGGTGTTGTTTTTTTTTTTTTTTTCCCCCACCTTTGGGAAACTTAGCTGTGTATGTGTAACAGCCATGGAACACGCTCGGAGCTGTGAGCAGGATCCCATGTGGAGCTGCAAGGAGATGATGACCGGTATCCTTCATGCTGCCGTGCCTCCTCGTATGTGCTGCATGGAAGGGGGGGGGGCACCCACAGAACCTTACACACACGGCGTGGGGGGGTCATGGGGATGGTGCAGTTGTAGGAAAGCCTCCAAAATAATACAAACATGGGGCAAACAGCACCGAAACCAAAGGCCACGGGGAGTCGGGAGAAAGCAAGGCGTGTTGTGGCACCTGGGTAAGTCAAAGCGTGGGCGGGAGATGAGATGGAGATGTGTTTGTGAGAGGGCAGAGCTGGGGGCTGAGCCCTCCTCCCTGCGTTGGGACAGTCTGCCCATGGAGGCAGTGGGGTCACTGACCATGGAAGGCAGCAAGAACCGTGGAGATGTGGCACTGGGAGACATAGTGGGCATGGTGGGATGGGTCGATGGTTGGACAAGATGGTCTTAGAGGTCTTTTGGTCCTTCATGGTTCTATCGTTCAGTGAGTGCACGTGGGTGCAGTGGGACTGGAGATGGGGGCAATGGGGAGAGGGGGTTCCCGGCTGAAGCTCAGGGAACATCACAGCTTCAAGAGAAGACCAAATGTGAGCCAACATCTACAGGGCTGCTTGTCTCGTTGGAGGACAAGCTCTGAAACAGCTGAAGAATGGAGAAATGGGCGGGATGGTGAAACGTAAACATGCTGGCATCCATCAGTATCCATCCTTCACGTTCAGCTCTGGCCAAGAGAAGCACAGCCCTCCAGTCAGGCTACCCAGTTACAGAATCACACACAGAAGCACAGAATGGCCTGGGTTGGAAGGGACCTCAAGGATCATGAATCTCCAAGCCCTCTGCCACAAGGCAGGGCCACCAACCTCCCCATTTAATACTAGACCAGGCTGCCCAGGGTTTCAATCACAGCACCCTCATGGAGTCCCTTTCCCAGCATCCCAATTTATGCCCTATGGCCCCCAGGGTGAGTTTTACCCCTATGTAAGCAATCCCCCCCTATTCTTTATCCCCTATGCAGCTGGGCGGCATCCCGCCTCGCTTACATTGTTTCACAGGGAGGTGTTTACCCGCCCGAAAAGCTAAAATGTTTTCACCTCTTGCAACTTGAAAGCACAGGAGCTGTATGGCGGATGGGAATGTTACAGCCTGGGCAGGAGGGCACTCGAAAACTTCACCAACCTGCGGGAGTTTGAAGGGAGGTAGCGCTTAGGGTTATAGGGTTAGGTGCCATCACTGCACCCCGCGGTCTGAAAGCCCTCCTGCATTTAAAACACGTTCTGTCCGGGGTGGTTTCGTGCTGCCCGGAGTCCCGTGATGCTCAATCTTTGTCGTGTGCCATTTGGAACCAGTGGGCTGCATGCATCTCGATACCCCGTATGTGATGGAGGTACTGGGATCGCTTAAGCCGGCACAGAGCCGCGGTGCTCGCGTGTCATTTGTCTTCAAATCCTATTGTAGCGCTCGTGAGATGTAATTTCTGCAGTGAATGGCAGCGTGTGCTGACAGAGGTGTTATAAAACACGGAAAATACGGAGGGAAGGGACCCGGCGTTTCCTTTCTCTCCCTCTGTATGCACTGATGTGGATTTATTTTGCAGCGTGCGGGGCAATGATGCAGCCCCTCTCATCGCTCTGCAGCCCTGTGAGGGAACCCACACTGCCTGCAACAGGTGAGGAGCACGGACTGGGGGACCCAAGGCAGCAAAATGGTGTTCTGGCTGCATTTCCCGTAGCGGTTCCTAACGCAGTGCTGTGGGTAGGATAGGAGGGATGCACCATTCTCAGAATGCCTGGGTAAGAGAGACAGAAACTGTATGTGACTTCATGTGAGTAACCTTGAGCAAATAAATTCTCACTTTGCCTGTTGTGTCATCATTAAGTCCTTCCCAATAATGCGTTCCATGGAACTGGGTATTAATACCACGTAGCTCGCTCCGAAAGTAATGCATCTTATTTATTTCCACGGAAACTACAACCGATACAAAGAGTGCAATAACATTATTTGATAGTGCAAATCCTCAGCTACAAAACGCTATTTTTCAGTGTAGGCATCACCATTAGCTATACATTTTCACCTGCCATGAACAAGTCTGCATGCCATGCTTGTACAAATCTGCACCGTTTCACAGCTGCTGTGATGGGGTTATTGCTGGGAGTCTAACTTTCATTGTGCTCACATCTACTGTTAGGTCTCCATAACCACTGAGCAAGCGCTGATGAATGCCAATGGCTGCCATTATTTTCTGCATGGAGGAACTGAATTCCACACCTTTGCTTCATAGGCACTTCCATGTCAGGCACCATTCTGTCTGACTGCCCCTCTCCTGCCATCTGTCACATGGCAACAAAATGTAATGGAATACGACTGGAAAGGTTCAACCTCTTTTGCCATCCTACCAACATCCACCACTGACGATATGAGCCGGCATCACAAAATAGGAGGCATTACTTTCGGAACAGCCCTTGTATAACAGCGTCCTAAGTTGTCGGTCGGGAGCTACAATTAACTTCACTGGTATTTCTATATTTGCAGCAGCTCTAAATGAGAGCCAGGATCTCCAGACGTTCCTATGCACCATCCCTGCCGCTGTCTGAATAAGCTCGTGGGTTTTGCACTAAAAAAGCCCCCCCCCCATGTGCTGACAAATCTGCCCTTTGCGGTCTGGCTTCAGCAGGGCCAGTAAAAATAGTGAGGGATGGGGCAGACACTGCTGCTTTCAGGGCTTTTCTTAGCTCCGGGCTGCAGAGCGAGGCATCAGGTGCTGACAGCTCGGGGGGTTACAGCAGGCAAAGGGGTCTGTTCCTGAGATGCCCCTAGACCAACAGTTTTGTGAACTGCCACAGTTGGGTGTTTTCCTCGTGGTTTTTCCTTGGTTGTATTTTAAATAGCATCAGGCAGCGTCAGAGCCACATGACAAAGCCTCCCAAAAAAAGCAGAGTCCCGGCCTTAATCCACACCCCCCAACCCTGGCAGCAGCCGGGAACCAGAGCATGTCCGTGCTCAGCATGGAGACTTCTGCACTCAGACAAGGAGGATTATGGGCATCATATGACTGACTGCAATGACGGTGTGTGCCTAATTGGTGAAAGGCTGCGTTTTTCTATCTTTAACACAGGACAAAGAGCCAGCGGGCTGCCTCATGCACAAGGTTCCTTTCAGGTGTTTTCTTCGCTGTGCTTTACCCAGAGGGCTGTGGATGCCCCATCCCTGGAGGTGTCCAAGGTCAGGTTGGATGGGGCTTTGGATAAGCTTGGTCTGGTAGGAGGTGTCTGCCCATGGAAGGGTTGGATAAGCTGGTCTGGTAGGAGGTGTCTGCCCATGGAAGGGTTGGATAAGCTGGTCTGGTAGGAGGTGTCTGCCCATGGAAGGGTTGCGACTGGATGGGTCCCTTCTAACTCAATCCATTCTGTGATTCTGTGATGATGCTGACACAGCTGAGCTGGAGGACAAGGTATGAAGCGTCGTCGGGCTCAGTGCATGCTTGGATCAGGTCAGGGCAGCATTAAATGCTGCACTCCTTTGAGTGCCTGCCAGCCGTGGGGTTTTGCAGGGTCTGAAGCCCAGGAATGCATCATTCCTTCAATCAGAAGAACACATTTGGTTGCATGTCCCACCACCCACTGCAGTTACCATCCTCTGTACATGAGTATAGTATAGAATCATAGAATGGCTTGTGTTGGAAGGGACCTCAAAACCCATCCAGCTCCACCCCTGCCGTGAGCACCTCCAGATATGGGGCACCCACAGCTTCTGGCTGCCTGTGCCAGCGCCTCACCACTCTCTGAGTAAACAATTTCCTCCTCACGTGTAACCTAAATCTGCCCTCTTTTTAGTTTTAAGAACATTCCCCCCTGTCCTATCACTGTCAGACGGTTAATTTGCCCACATTGTCTTCAGTTGTTGATATTTGACCTGAAAATACTCATACTCTACAGTGCGTATGAGCAACACAGAGCCAAACACTCATCTCTCCAGCTCCCTTGCCTTCCTCCCTCCCTAGGTGTTTGGTTGGCAGAAGAGCATCATCCCTCAAATTCCAAGTTTCATTTAAAAAGCTGGACTTGGCCCTTTTAAACCATTTGCAATCTAACAGTGAGAAGATTCATATGGAAGCATCGTGCCACTGAAATCATCCACGCCAGCAGGGATATTTCAACCAACCCCATCCTTCCTGCTGCCATCCAACCTCTGCAGCCAGCTGGACCACNATTCATATGGAAGCATCGTGCCACTGAAATCATCCACGCCAGCAGGGATATTTCAACCAACCCCATCCTTCCTGCTGCCATCCAACCTCTGCAGCCAGCTGGACCACGCTGCAGCTTTGGCTTTCAGCTCTTACCTGTGGCCTTGTGCTTTCTGACACACTCAAAGCACATATAGAAGGACCAATAAAACACATCCCAGANGCTGCAGCTTTGGCTTTCAGCTCTTACCTGTGGCCTTGTGCTTTCTGACACACTCAAAGCACATATAGAAGGACCAATAAAACACATCCCAGAGCTGTATTTTTAGTTTGTCCCACATTATTGGCCTTTGTCCTGGATTTCAGTGGTGAGAGTATAAGAATGCCCAGTGGGGCCAAATGCACCCTGCACTGCACTCCTGAAGGCTTGAATCAGGAAAAATACTCTCCCAGAGAAGATAAATAATTAAGTTTTTGTGGCAAATACTGCCATTAGCAGGAGGTGATAAGCGTTCAAGACTACAGTATATATAGAGCAAGGCAAATGCACTGAGCTTCAAATTGCAACATTGCTCTGTTGTGTTGTACTGAGTAATGAACTGGGCATCTCCGGTCCAGTGATTTTTCTTTTGTTTGTTTTGGGTCCAGGTTTTTCTTTTACACCGTGGATGATGGTCTTTGCTTACTGGGAGCTAAGTTGCCTGGAGGAGATCCATCTCCATGTGCTGGCAGCTGGTGAAGTGCAAATGGAGAGGTGATGTTGAAAGGGATCTTCAGGTGTCACCCCGTCCATCCCTTTGGCAGTGTGTATTGGACCTCTCTTTAGTCTCCCCCAGATAAAGTGGGCCAATTCATCTGTCCTTTCTCTCTGTTCAGCCCTCCTGGTTACACTGCAGGACCTTGGGATGCTGCAGGGCTCCTTGATGGGCTCATCCAAGCAACTCCCAACTTTCACAGGCACCCACCTTGGTCTTATTGGTTCACCCTATCAGCTGCTTTGCACTCAGATGTCCTAATATGCTGTCTGCAGCAGCTTCCTAGCACAGAGCATACTGTGTGTCCTAAGAGTGCCAGGTGTAAAAACTATTCAGTTAAGTTCTCCATCACAATTCCATCCATCTTCTAGAGAGACAGGACAGACACATTGCTGATACGGATGCAGGTAAGGTACTGTTGCCTGTAAGAACTCACTCTGCTTCCCAGCCTTCAGCTCTTGGATATTTTGGCATGTTATCAGGGAGAAATGCATTCAGAAGTGAGAGCAAACAGGTTTTCTGGTCACGATGCCAGGAAATGGTGGGCATGAGTAGTGCTTCAATGGGATAAGAGGTAACTGCTTTAGGTTGGATACTGGGTGGTGGAGTCACTGCCCTTGAAGGTGTTCAAGAACTGTGATGCTGTGGCACTGAGGGACGTGGTCAGTGGGCATGGTGCAGGTGGGTCAATGGTTGGACTTGGTGAACCTGGCGGTCTTTCCAACCTTCAAGATTCTATGATTTTCTCCATGGCTATCAGAAGAACCAAACAGAAGTTGTTTTGCCGTCAGTCTAAAGGTTTTATCTGTTTGTAGGTGTCTTGGTGTACAACAAACTGGGATTTTGTCCTTCGGAAAGAATGTTGCACTTCATTTCTCAGCTTTGCTGGCCCCATATCCCCCCATCTTCTCTTGCTTCCAAGGGCGCCAATCTCATTCCTTGCTTTTGTCACCGAATGTCACTCATTTGTGTTGAGAAACAGGAACTGGCAGCAGGGAAGTTGCCACTAATCCAGCAAGTGACCAATGTTTCCCAGTTGTATCCTACCTGTGCTGAGGGATAGTGCACAGACACTTAATTATTCTCCTGTCAGAGATTAAATAGATTGCAACTCCTAACACCAGATCTGAATATAAATCAATAATAAGGGACAGAGGAGAAAGATTTAAAAATTATGCCAATGGTGGAACGGGACAAGGACAAGGAGGGTGAGGGCCATATGGCAGAAGTACAGGATGGGAGTGTTCTGGTGGCCTGGGTTCCTGCTCAAGCTTCTCCAGGATCTCTTATAGGCTTTGCTTTACTTATCTCTTAAGACCTGATCAGAATGGGAACAATGGGCTTTATCCACAGAAGTAATTAAAATGTTGCACTCCTTGGCAGGGGAGTTAAAATCAATTTCTCCAATACAAGATGAGGAGCAATTGGCCAGGCTGCTGCCAGGCAGAAAGGATCCGACACCGTGATGTTTACGAGGTCTGTGGGAATCCAGCTCTGCCTGAATATCACAGTGGTGCTGGGATGCCTGTGCAGAGAGGAACACTGCAGGAGGCACAGGACAGTCTCTCCATTCAGCTTGGCAATAGTAGGGCCTTGGCTCGAGAACAATTTCCACACCTCAGGAAAGATATGGCTCAGATGGGAAAAGCCCAGAGAGGTGCAAAGAGAAAGACTGGAGGTGTAGAAAACCTGGCTTTGAGGAAAGGCTGACAGGGAGAGAAGTGTGTGGTCTGAGGAAGGGACCAAGGGGAGACAAAGCAAGCTGCCAAACACATGCGAGGCAAATGCAAAGAGGAGTGGTACAATGTGTCCTTGAGAGGGGAGATTTAGGTTGGATATAAGGAAAATTGGATGTAAGGGTAGTGAATCGCTGGCACAGGTTGCCCAGAGAAGGTGGTGGGTGCCCTGTCCCTGGTTACACCCAAGGTCGGGCTGGATGGGGCTCCAAGCACCTGATGGAACTGTGGGTATCCCTGGTCATTGCAGGGGAGTTGGACCAGATGGCTTTTAAAGGTCCCTTCCAACTCAAACAATTCTATGATTCTATGACCTTCTGCAAGTAGGGTGAGTTAAGAGCTTAGTCTTCAACAGGCAACCTCAGGAGAAACTTCCCAGTGCTATGAAGAGTTTAGCATAGGGACGCGTCGCTGTTGTCACTGCAGAAAGCTTTGGTCAAAGGGCTTGCAGGATGGTTTGTGTGCCACTGGTACCAGAGGCCTCCTGGAGGGCTTTGTCAGACTTTCTTGTCTTGTTTCTTCCAGTTGCAAAATGGAATCATTAGAATTCACTGCTTGAGCGTTCGTGAAGGCCTGCAGCAGTAGTAACCCCCATCTGCAATGAAAGAGATTGCAAGAGCAGTCCCGTGCATATTTAGCCAATATGCAGCTCCTATGGCTGGTGGTACAGACACAGGCTAGCAAATACGTGTGCCATAACCACAGAAATTGGTTATTCTACAGCATTACAAATCCAACCTATCTCTGACAAGCAAGCACTGCACAAGAGCTTTTCTGCGTGAAATGCTGCAAAAAAAAAAATATCAGTTATGTATAGTGTTACAGTGGCACAAAGAAAATCTCATTAGAACACACTGACAATGATCTGCTATAAAAGGAACAGAAGCAATTTGTAAGCTCTATGAAAAATGCATCTCTGTTCTGCCCCATTCTCACAGCCTGCTGCTACTCTAGGACAGATTTCCAGTGAGTAGGATCTGTACCTTCTTGCTTAGTTAGCTCTTAAATACCACGTTTTATTTGCTTGGAGACTTGAACAATAAATAGCAAACACTCCTGTCCCTATTTTAAACGCATGGTAACTGCAGTACGGAGAAATGAAATGACTTGTTCAGGGTCACAGAGCAATTCTGTGACAGGGCTTAGACCAGAACCCAGCTCCCTTGTTCCCAAACCCATATTCCAGACTAAAGCTCTTCACTGATGCTGGATTTTAATCACCTTTCAGGGAAGTCTGTTGGCCTCTTCCAGTTGACTTCCATGGGAGTAGTGCCAGGTACCAAATGAAGCCTCTGGGATGCAAAAGAAGCCAATGTTAGATGCTAGGAGAGAAGTGATGGAAGGGAAAAAAAAAAACACACAGATTTTACAGAAAAAGGAGTAAGTTCTAGTGTCAGTTCCGTAATATCATTCCCTCTTTAATTTGTGTCTGGTCAAAATTAAAAAAAAAATAGATTGCTAATATTAATAGATGAAATGAATCTTGAATTTTATAATAATGGAGGAAATGAAAGGATGAAAATGATACTGTGTTGTTAACTGAGATTTTAATAATGATTCTGTCCTCAGTTGGTGCATTTGTTCCACAGAAAGTAAATCATTAATGAAGAGAGACTGGAAAACAGTGTTACGGTGATAGATTTTGAAAGAAAAGTTGAGTTTTGTTGAACTCCTAGAAAGTCTGTAACATACCTGCAGCTCCGAAAGTGAAGGACAAACATCTCTAAAGCAACCCCCATAGATGGGTTCTGACACAGTGGCTTACAGTGCTGAGGGTAAGATGGAGCAGTTCCTGTGGCTTCTCCCCAAGAGAGCTGAGGCGGATGGAAGAGTTAGGTTAGAGATGTCCTTTTGGTTGGAGAAAGGAAGGTTTGAAATACCCAGAGAGCAGAAAATGAGAAACTGAAGGAGCCCACCAAACTGGACTCTTCCTACAGATTCCACAGACTTTTTTGAGGTCTTCTTTCCACCACGTCCTCCGCAGAGGATGGATGGTTTCTAACCACTCTTGAACCTGCGAGGCCATTTGACTTCCCAGGTGAAGAGAGAACCTGCCAAGGCCACCTCATCCAATGGGAGCTCTTGATCTACCCACTGCTATCTTCAGCCACTCCAAGGATTCCCAAAACCAGGGCTCCTTGGAGCAGCAGCTTATTCCATACCCTAGCTTGAAATGTCAAGCAGGGGGAGGGTTGCATTCTCAGAGCAGTGGAGAAAACCATCTTGGTAGCTGGGATTTGGGGCCTGAGGAAAAGCAAGTGTGGAACATACATGCCTCTGTGTGCATGATGGAGATGGGGGAAAAGACAGCACTCCTCTGATTCCTTAATCAGCAAAGCACCCCAAGGCTGAATGCAGAAATTCGCAAATTAAACAATCTTTTTGTATTTAAATTATCAAATCAATAAAGAGACGCAAACATTAAACAACATTATATGAGAGCCTGGAGTGTCACCACAAAAATTAAGACTGTGTAATTAAAAGTACAATGCAATTTGTTTTTATATCGCTCTTCATTCAGATCAACAAATGTTATTACTTACCCAAAAATGTAAAGCAGTCTGCAAACCAATTTAAAAGATAAAGACAAAGTGACTATCGAAGAACCTATGTTTTTTGGTCCCTTAGATCTGGCAGCTGTCATGATTTAATATTTTAACTACTGTAATAGGTTATAGTGCTGAAGAAAAGTGCATTAATTACTATGGGAAACCTAAAAAAAAAATCTAATTAAGAAGAGTAAAATCATTTTTATTGACTGGGAAAAATAAGACTATGTAAAGGGAAATGAAGGATGACAAAAATGAAGACACAAATGCTAATAGATGTGGCCTGTGCAGGATAGAAAACATACCTCTAAAGTTGCTGGGGTTGTGGATTTGAATCTGGAGAGGGACTGTGGTTTGCCATGGCCAAAGCACTCCTCCAGCATCTCAGCCACCGGAAGCATCTTCTAATTACATACAGCACAGGGACTGGTGTTTGCTCCAAATTCAGCTCAACGTATCCATGCAGAGCCAACCCCACTGGCTGTTTCTGAAACAGCAGCCAAGAGCGTGAGATTGTGCTGCAATCATGGGTTGAGTATGGGGTAACAACGTAATAACCTCAATAGCTGCCATCCTTCCCGAAGAGTCAGAGAGGACACGTGTAAGAAATCAGTCCCACGTCCCAAACCGCGCAATACATCAAGCCTGGAGACACAGTAGGGATGGAGCTCCACTGGCAAATGCAAACCTCTCAAAATGCCCATGGATGTTACAAAAGAGGGAGATGATGCCATAGGGTCAGCAGCTACACTAAGTATTTAAACAAATACATGCCATGTAATTACTTCAGCTGATAATGGTGGCATTTGCACATGTTCAAGCCAGAAGTTCTGCTTCGATCATTTGTATTTACTTCAATATAAAATAGACTGTAGCAGCTTGGCCAGTACTGAACCCAGGAATTTGTACATCATTAATACCTCCAAATATGAAAAATTACTGGCATAGATTTTGAACAGCCCTTCCAGGATTACAAATCTTCATCAAAGGCAAGATGACTTGTCTGAGGAATGACTTCAAGATTCAGTGATCACACACCATGCCTGAGAGGAAGAAACTAAGTGAAATCTTTGCGGCAAATGATGCTATTACAGATATGTGCTTGCACAGGAAGCCAGCAAAAGGGCACTGCAACACCACAGCTAAGTTCTGGTGATATTATTGACACCCACGGTCACACAACTCTTTGCTCAAAGGTAACCGTGTTCTTCTTTCCCACCTTCACCCGCAGGAAACAAGGTCACAGAGCAGTAGGTGTAGGCAGGGATGTTTTAGAGGGGGCTTTCACTGACTGGGGGTCATTTCACAGCACAGAAACATCACAGCAGCAATAGCTTTTGATTAGCAGAGAACTTTTATGTCAAATCGTGCAAAACACACAAGGATTACTCATGAAGGGTAGGTATCACATAGACTATGTGTGAGAAATCAACACAGGGGTTACAGAAGCAGCCGCTAGTTATGAAACATAAAAATAAGCAAAGATTAAATTCACATCTGAGAGAAAGATAAAAGTTGTTGTTTTAATGCAGTAGTACCCACAGGCTTTGGCTGCATTGGGATCATAGAATCATGGAATCATTAAGATAGGAAAAGACCACTAAGATCCAAGTGCCCCCCTACCACCACTATCACCCACTGACTGCATTCCTCAGTGCCACATCTCCATGGTTCTTGAACACCCCCAGGGACGGTGACTCCACCACCTCCCTGGGCAGCCTGTGCCACTGCACTGCCACTCCATCTGAGAAGAAATTGTTCCTAATGTCTCACCTAAACCTCCCTTAGCGTAACCTGAGGCCATTACCTCTCATCCTATTGCTGTTACCTGGGAGAAGAGGCCATGCAGGATACGTGGACAGAACACTGAGCTCCTGCATGACCAGAAACCCAGGGCTGATGAGATCCCAATACAAAACTCGCTTTTTGTGCCATGTGTCCATAACACGTAAGCAGGTCATGGAAGCTCCGGAGCAGTTGGGACTGTGGACTGTTGGCCAGGGATTGTATGTTTTAGCCAAACAAATGTGGGTCTGGCACCTCTCCTCACTCTAACATCCCTCAGCTAACTCTGTGTGCACCTTAGGTTACGGAGATACAATGATAAATGCCTGAGGTGGATGTAGAGCATCAGAGCAGGGGAATGTCAGAAGGGCAGTAGTGGGATTAAACTTGTCTCATTTCAGGAATCCACAGAGAAGACATTTCCATCAGGCTGCCACTGAGCTTTCTGGATGCAAGAAGAAATAAGTCTTTTTATTGTGCAATTCAGCCGCTCTGTTTTAACTGTCTACTTCAGGGTGAGATGAATCACTGTAGACTCCATTGACTGTATTGAGCGGCTCTCCATTGACTAGCAGAGAAGCCATGAGTGGCCGGCTTAAATACAGATTTCTCCTTTAGTTGGGTGAATCTACCCAGTTCTCCATGCCATGGTGTAAGACTTGGCTGCTCTGAGCTGCTTGAGCTGTGGCATTTCAGTCAATAACTTCCACAGCAGGCATAGTATTTCTGGAGAAGCGACACCAATCATGAAGAGTTTGCAATGTAAACAGATAAAAGGAATAGTAGTTAGCTAACTGAGGTGCCCTGTGTGATCAAGGTTAGACAGTAGGAAACACAACCTACACCTCCTGTACCACACCCCTGAAGCTCTGCACCTCTTTTATAGCAGTATATTCACAGAGACTAGTTCAGATATGTGCTGAATTTTGCAGTCAGTACTCTCCATGCAAACTGGAGGGATATCCAACAGGTCAGAAAGGTGATTGTCACCTTTTACTCTGCCCCTGTGAGGCTACATCTGGAGTATGGCACTCAGACCTGGGGTCTCCAGTACAGGAGGGATGTGGAACTGTTGCACTGGGTCCAAAGAAGGGCTGTGAAGATGATCAAAGGGCTGAAGAACTTCTGTGAAGAAAGCTTGAGGGAGCTGGGCTTGTTTAGCTAGAGAAGAGAAGGCTGTGGGGAGATCTCATTGTGGCCTTCCAGTACCTGAAGGGAGTTTACAAACAGGAGGGAGACTGGCAGGTAGGTAGTGATAGGACAAGGGGGAATGGCTTGAAACTAAAAGAGGAGAAATTTAGGTTTGATGTTAGGAAGAAATTATTTGCTCAGAGGGTGGTGAGGCCCTGGCAAAGGCTGCCCAGCGAAACTGAGGATATCCATCCCTGGAGGTGCTGAAGGGCAGGTTGGATGGGTCTCTGGGCAGGCTGATCTGATGAGAGGTGTCCCTTCCCATGGCAGGGGATTGGAATTAGATGATCTTTAAGGTCCCTTCCAACCTAAGCCACTTAATGATTCTGTTGAAGCCAGATGTAATGCTCCTGTGACTGCCGCTGCACCATACCCCAGTGCATCAACCACCTCTGAGGAACCCTTGGGTCACCAGGAGAGACACTGGCTGGGTCAGCAAGTAAGCCTAAGCTTGAAAGAGAGAAAAAAAGTCTGTCTGTAGACGCATGTACTGCTAAAAACAAAAACCAGCCTACACGCGAAAGAGCGGCAGCCCCTACATTGCGGTGTACGTCCACACACAGCCCGTTGTTCCAGAAACTCCATCTCCCTTCAGCTGTGATCACTCCTGACTGTTTGCAGTCTGTGTGCAGTGACGTGCGTGGAATATTACTATGAAAATGTGCGTTCTTGTTAATAGGTATAGTTTAGGATGATTGTTAGCAGAGCATAAGGCCTTATTGATTGAAAGTGGCATATGGAAAGGATGTATAATGATTCACTTTGGCTGCTAGTTTGAAATCCTATTCATGAGAGGGGGAAAAAAAATCCACAACATTCTCCTTTGCAGTCAGGCTTCATTCTTTCTGCAGCATGTTTTTCAATCTGGGCCATTTTACAAGTGATCCATAGGGGAGATTTCCTGCTCTCCTGGGTGTGTGCTCAAAGCTCTTTTCAGTCCGGCAAGGGCAGGTCAGAGGAACAAAAGCTGAAGTTATCACACGTCTCTCTAGGAGGGAAAGGTTGGCTGTGCTGCAGCTCTCTCCTCTAAAATTCTTTTTCGGGGAATTTAGTGTTTGTGAAGGGTGAAAATCTGATGCTGACATTTGTACCCAAGGTATCTTTGAAAGACAAAGCAGCTTGGCTCCGCGAGCTGCATAGGAGGTGAGCATTTTCTGGAACCAGCTTCACCAGGGGGAAAAAATGCATGTCCCTACACAGCATTAGCAAATACAGAGTAATTAGCCAGAGGTAAAAACCCGGTGAAGGCAAAGCAGCCATAGTATTAACACGTGAGCTGACAGAGATAAGCCCTGAGGACCTCATCCATCTTCTGTGTGCTAGCAGGTCCAAGTGAAGCTTGGACTGTCTCCCCTGCTTTGCCCTGTGCAGGTTGGTGAGGTGAGCACACACTTAATTCGACACCCACTGTCACCACCAATGCCAGGAAGGAAGGGTCTTGCCAGGGCTAGTTGAACAGTAACCTCTATCCCTGCAAGATGATCTGAGCTGTCCTTCAGCCTCCATCACACAGGGAAAACTCAAGAGATTGAGTTGAGTTCCTCGACTCAGGTCACTTTCCCTCAAGGTCCTAACTGAGCAGGAGATCACCTCATATGGAGAGCTGGCTGACGGGGAGAAGGAGCACGATCTATTCCTACGCGTGTAACCCTCCGGACCTCACCGACATTTAGCTTGCTGATTTAATAGCAGCATGATGTTTGGTGACATCTGGATGTTTTTCTTGGCAACAGCCCCATGAACGGTTTAAATGGCATTTCCATCACTTCTGGAAATACAGCCCTTGTGTTTTTCCCCCAAGCAAATAAGGAGTGGAGCGTTCATAAATGGGAAAATTGATGCTTTCTAGGAATTGCATACAAGGTGCTAAGTAACCCATTTGATTGTCATCCACAAGCCCTGGGCTTGCTACATGGTCTTGCATGATTCTTTTTTTCCCAGTGTAATACCTCTTCAAGATGGTCTCAAGGATTTGCCTGTGGTAGGCATAGCAGAGCTCTCTCGAATAAAACAGCTCTGAACAAGCAAATAAACTGAATGCCTTTCATTATACCTGTCACCAGTTTATTTACTCCATGGCCTCTTTCTGCCATAAAAGTCTTGAGTGATTTCAGCATACTAAAACATCTGCACTCATTTTCAGAAAATAACAACGACTGCCAATGTATGAAATCACTATTTTCTCAGAACATCTATTGTTTGGTGTCCGACCCACATTGTTTCTCATCCCTTGAAAGTGGTTTACAATGAAATCCACTTTATTTACTGTGAAAAGCAAAGCATATCAGAGTTAGACAATTGACTGTAAGCTTTCAGTCAATAACCGTTTATTTTTGTGCAAGCTGCAATGTAGTTCATTGAAATCGGTGGTGAAATTCCCATTTGGAAGTGCCTGTTGGGTCTTGTGCCAGATCCTGGGCACCTGCTAAGTGTAAGCTGGTGTTCCTCATCATGCACCTTCTAAAGCTGAATCCAATCTGCACAGACTCTTTCTGTAGGCTTCATAAGCCATCCTGCAGTGAGCACTCAAAATTTAAGACCTCATATGAATGCAACACTCAAGCATCACTTAACTGGAGTGCTGATTAGGAACTTTTGCAAGAGATTGAGCTATTGACAAGTGAATCATAGCTGCACCACAGTGTCTCAGTCTTGATTCTTGGTCTGTGGCCAACATCGACTCCCACTGAAGGCCTTTCTTGTAGAGTTTTCCTGAGAACGCTTTGTATGGGGTCATCATATCTCAGAGATAAACACTGGGGAACTGAAGCATGCTATTAAGCTTCTTAAAACATTAGAAAGACAATCATTCCGACAGAATTGATGTTAATCACACTTATATAAAAGCTTTTCATCTTCAAAGCATTTAACCAACATTAATTACATGTAATTGGCTTTTCCAAGTACGTCATGCAAAATGCACCTTTCATGTCACTTGTCATTGCTATCTTACCTGGGATTACTGAGAGAAAACTGTGCCTGCTCAGTGCAGCACAGCTTCCTGAAGCCACCTGAGGCCTCGTCTTGCAAATCACAAAGGGCAGCATTTAAAACAGCAATTGCACAGAATAGAGACACCTCAGTTGAACCGAGCGATCCGTGAAAAGAAATGATGCCATCCCACTTGGGTGCCTGTAAAGTTGTAGGAGTCTCGATCTCCATGGCAAAGCTTCCTAGGAGACTCCTTGAAGTCTTCCCATTCCCTCTCTGGACATATCTTGTTTTCATTAAGTTAATTTGGGTCATAAAATGTGACCTTCGCAAGCATTGATGCTTGGCCCAAAGTGTCCTAGACAGAAGGCAAGGAGTCCTCTGGACTCCAGAAGCATAGCATTTGAAAGAGTACAGTGAAAAGAGAAGGGACCACATTTTCAATTGTAACCTTGTCTTCAGACACTTACCCAAGAAATTGAAGACTTGGGTCCCTTCCCTCAGCATGGGGAGGTCAGAAACCTCCATCTGTCACCATTCTGTCATGCTCTTCCTGCATGGCCTTTATATTGGAATATAGCACTTGATCAGAACAGTAAGACCTTTCCTGGCAGCAATTGGGCCAGGTCCCATTAGAATCACAGAGTCATGAAGGTTGGGAAAGACCACTAAAATCATCTAGTCTAACCAGAAACCCATCCCCACTATGCCCACTGACCACGTCCCTCAGTGCCACATCTCCATGTTTCTTGAACACCCCAAGGGACGGCGACCACCATCTCCTTGGGCAGCCTGTGCCAGTATCTCACCACTCTTTCTGAGAATAAACGTTTCCTAATATCCACCCTGAACCTCCCGTGGCGCAACTTGAGGCCATCACCTCTTGTCTGATCAATAGATGTCTTCCCTCTGGCAATCTTTCAGAAATCAACATTGTGGGTGATATTATTCTTGCTTTCATATTGCATGTAGTGCTATTTCCAAGTTGATGGCCTTTGTCCCTGTCCGTATGTGTAGCTAACAGAGCTAAAGGATGTTTTGTTACTTCAATGGCTCATAAACGGATGAAAGCTTCACCTGGCATTCCTGTACTGTGTTGAAGTAAATAAAGATGCTTTCCCCAAAGCCTGTGATTTTCTTAACCCTCAATTTCTATTCTTAACCCTTAGTGACTACAAAGACCAGAGTGTGAGTTACCAGCTGAGACTTTTGGACCTGGGATAACAAGCTGCAAACCGCTTCAGGTTTGCCTCACACGTCAAAAGACTCTCCATCTGTCATTAATATGCATCAAAGATAAGGATGCCTATGGGTCAGGATGAGCAGAAAAACAGTCCTGCTCTGCAGCAGAGAACTCAAGGAGCCCAGGGACCTAACCCAAATCATCCGGAGGGAGAGTTTTAGAAAAGCATTTAAGTGGCAGGTTCCAGTGCAAGTCAGAACCATGCTTGTAAATCAACAAGATCCTTTAAAAATCCCACCGTGTCACCTGCCCTCAGCATCTAGAGTGGTTGTTTATTTTGCAGACATCTTCACAATTCCATTCTCAAGATTATAATTCACTTGGTGGTACCGCAGTTCTCGCACCCTTGAAGTTAAGTAAATGGTTAAGTGCAGTGGTGGTTCAGAGCTAGAAGACTCTTTACCTTGCAGGATTGAGCCCTTTCATCTATTCTTATTTCCTTTTCAATTTCTGCAAGTAACCCCAAGCAAGCTGGAAACACTAAGTGCAAAGTTACGGGAGATGACTGTGGCAATTTCTGAATGACAAGAGCATTTAAAAGAAATGTCAAGAGTCTGTGGGCTGCAAGCTTTTATGTTTCAAGGAGAAACAAAAAGAAAGGAGGGACAATAAATCAAACACAACAGCTTAGCGTGCTCCATCTCTCAGAGTTAACCTCTTGAAAGCCACGTCCCCGGCACAGAGTGGGCCACACTCTTTGATAGGGTCCATTATTCTCTGCAGAGCAATAGAAATGGCATGGTGGGCTCCTCTGTGCATGCCCAGGGGCCGTGTACACTGCGTCTTGCTTAACATGTGCTCTGCATTTATGGGTTAACATCAAACATGAGCTGATTTATAATTTTTAATCAAAAAAGGATTATAACCTAATAAATCCTAATAACATATTCTGTCTGGAGGTTATATGGTGTAGTTGTATAATATACTGGTAGCCTCATTCTCCTAAGACTGGAAGACTGGGCAAAGTTTTATACTTGTCAATAAACTGTTCCCTTTGCTTAAATGGATCAAGACCCTTTAAGCACCGTGATGCAAATGGTCATCTCTCTGAATGGAGTCTTTCCTGCTATAACAAGTTTTGAAGTACCTAGAAACATACCAGGAAACTTGCTGCACCTCTGTGCACTGGATGTCTCATCTCACTTCAAAGGCTCAGTAGTGCAGGTTAAGGCCTAACTGTTGGCCATTAGCTGAATCTAAGCATGAAACATGTCAAACATACCACTGATGGTAGTCAGAGCCCTAATGAGACCTCAAGAACTAATAGAGGCTAAGTGTCAGTTTGTACAGAGCCTTTGTTTTCCAAGTTAAAAAAACGTTGGCACAAAGGACAAGTTAACCCTCTGTATCGGATTTTCTGAATTTTGGATCTCCCCCCTAGACAGGCAGGTATTATTGCAGGGAACCTGTAAGGAATCCAGACCTGCCAATTATCTGAGGAGGTTTCCGAGCCTTCTGTTCCCAAAGAATGATCATCTTCTCTCCAATCCATACTCTGCCTCCCAGCAGAAGTCTGTTCTGGAAGATCATTTTACTTCCCAGGAGACCTAATTAACAATAAAGACTAATGGAGGCTAAGTGTAGAGATATTTAAAAAATTTTTTTTTTTACTGTAGTGCCATTTTAGAAGCTTCTCCTCCCTGCTCTTTATTTGCACACAATAGCTAAAACACCACAGCAGGGAAGATGTGGCCAAGGAGACTCATGGTAATTTCAAATTAGTTATAAGTATTATGCTGCTGCCTTGTGCTTCTCTTCTGTGTTTGCACCCACAGGTGGTTTCAGCTTCATCTTACAAGCACCTTATAGCCAGGGATAGTGTCTTTGTGCACAGTACATGTTCTTGGCATGATGAAGCTCAGTGGCACTTCAGTGAGCAAGATCTCAACAGAAATTCCTCATCTTGTTCCATCTTCCACTGAAAAAGAGTGTCAGTGGGGCAACCCAAGGCATAATAACCTCAAAAGAAGGATAGAGTTATTCCTTGATATGTCTTTAATGAAAGGTTTTCAAACCAATCAGACAAATTGTTCAGGATCAACAAAGCCCATGTCAGTAGGATTGCTCTCACTCAGGTATGGAGAGCATGGAAAGGATATTTGTTAGAATTGATCTCAGGTTGGATATTAGGAAGAGTAGTGGTGATGCAGTGGCACAGGCTGCCCGGGGATGTGGTGGTGCCACCATCCCTGCAGGTGTACCAGAACCATGGAGATGTGGCACTGAGGGACATGGTCAGTGGGCATGGTGGGGATGGGTCGATGGTTGGACTAAATGACCTTAGCGATCTTTTCCAGACTTAATGATTCCATGATTCTATGATTCTGTGATCCACAGAATTGTAATGATTACAACGATTTGGTTTGGAATGTTTCTCAGAACAGCTACAACCTTGAAGACACAGACCTGGAGAAGGCAACTCTTTGGGCCCTTTTCCATTAGGCTACAGCTAAAACCTATAGTTTCTTCAGAGCTCAGCTAAAACAAGCCTAGGCTGACTTCATTAGTTGCAGTCTCTTATAATTCTCTTCATCAGTAGGCCTTGGACACAGAGATTCATACCCTTTTGCCTTAATCCATCTCTTTTTGAAGGACTAAAGTACCACTTCTTCCACAGGTGTTTGTGGAAGGAGGGCACACAAAGTGTCTTCTTTCACTTCCAGGCTTAGAGGAAAGCGTTGGCTGTAATTGTTATTGTACTAATGCTGACTGTGTTGCTATAATAAATGCATCTGTCCAACATTTCAGAAATCTTTGGGGAAGTAATAGCTGTGCTTTCTCAGTCTCGTTGAAATTCAAGATGAAAATAATGACTCCCCATCTAGGTCCATATAACCTGTTTCCCTCTTTGCACAGTTCAAAAACGTCTCCTGTTCTCCATTTCTCAACCTGTCAGAGCACTGGGGTTCTAGCAGAAGAGCAGTAAGTAGGCTGATGGGTTGATGGGTGGACTAGAGGATCTTAGTGGTCTTTTCCAACCTTAACAATTCTATGATTCTAAATGCAGCCAGCATGCCACTCCTAGCAGCCCAGTGAGGCAACTGGGCTGCTCACAGAGTAAGATGTTAGAGCTGAATGCATTTCCTGGGAGAGAGGAAGGACCATGCAAGCAAACAAGAGCTCAGCCAACTTCTCAAAGGAAGAGGTTTTCTGAAACCAGTGTGAGATTTATCCAAAGTCCCAACCAAAAAAAAAAAAAAAGTGCAGATTTCCAGGGACAGGAGTCACTGCACTTGGCAGAACCCATCCAAATTCCTCCATTTACTCAACTGCTGTAAATGAAAAGGAAAAATAATAATAGCCAAATCCAGCAACACAGCAGAGAAATGAGAAGCAGAGAAATGAACCTGATTCAGACAAAATGCTACAGATACAGATCAGCCTTGCTCACCACAGCCATTCCCCACCACCAGAAACTTTCTGGTTTGAATAAATAAGGGTTTGGAGTGTGGATAGTTCTCAGATCCAAGTCAGCTTTTAAATCTCCCTACCTCTTAGCAAAAGTCAGCTCTAATCCTAGCGTAAGCAAATGGATGTTAGTAAAACAAAAGCATTAAACAGCTTCCCGATCTCCTTCTCCCGCTCTTCCTGCTCTCCTTCTTTCCCCTCCAGCCATTCTTTGCCATATCTGCAGCATCAGGCTGTATTCTTAATAGGCAGCTTGATAAGTCTATCCATTGTGACCACAGTCTTTGCCAGAGCTGGAGGCTTTAAAGCCTAAAATGGTGCACTGCCACTTTTGGGATTAAAGACACTAAAGGCCGTCCGGATGGAGCAGCAACAGATTGTTTCTCTGAGGATGAGATAGCAAGAGAGTAAAGAAACACACACCTATGGCTCCTACCACCCATCTTCCTGATACAGGCTCTTGGAGGCATGGCACAGATTTTGGGGAGCTGGGGTTCTGGGCTCACAATGACTGCTGTGACCCGGCTCGGTGGGACTCAGTGAGATGGATACGGGCAGAAGTATCATCGAGATTTAATGTGTCAGTTTTAGATTCATAATCAAAGTTGGCATCTCTGTTGCCGATCTTAAGGAGCATATCTGGTTTTACAAAGGCACAGCTCCCATCATGAACTTCTTTAATGGCACATAAGCCCTGATTTCTGCAGCTCCACTTTTATAAAAGCCTTTTTAGCTCTTATTGCCTGGAGCCATCTGAGGCTACAGAATTGTCCCCAGTTTTTTGAAGACCTGATTTTTCAGCGGTGTTTTTGTGTCCTGAGACTTTTTGCAAAAAAAAAAAAAAAATGAGAGCTAAAGGCGCTAATAAAGAAGTGGCAATAATTAGAAAACGTCTTGCACAGTACAGATTTTATAACTCCACAGATACCGTGGTATTAACATTCTGTTTGTCCACCTGTTAGAAGAGAGAGATCTGAAGAGTCATAACTCTAAAACAGTGGGTGACAATTTAATGAAAAATTGAGCTCTGCGTTTAATTTCCTTTTAAGTTCAGTTGAGCATTCTACAAGATCAAAGGGGCTTTGTGGTTTGCAAATGATCTACGATATCAGAGAAACAGATTATAACCCGGCACAGTTTGGTATTTAAGTAAGTATCCGCTTTTAATACCAATGTTTAAAGTAGGCTAATGGAACTAAAGCGCGAGTATAATTTCCTATGATACAAGTCTATAATCCAGTTTAATATATCAACCGAACGCTAAAAGCATATTGTGAATTTAATTCTGTGACTTGGCCCTGTTTGCAAAGTATCCTGAGACATCATAAAATGCATCTAGCATAAAAAGAGGCCCTGCCTTAGTTTGTAACTTTTGGGGTAGGGACTGGGCTCTGTATGTGTTTGGAACATTAGAAATAGTGAAGCAAAAGTAGTGCTACACATCAGGGAGGAATTTTTTGTTTTGTTTTAGTCTAGATGCTGGATACTTGCCTAGAAGACATCCTACAGCTGGCTTTTTCCCTTTCATGTCCATGCAACGCTACTGTGGGCAGTGGAACTACAAAAACAAATAAACAGAATCATAGAACGGCTTAAGTCGGAAGGGACCTTAAAGATCATTGAGTACCAACCCCTGCTGTGGGCAGGACTGCTGACCACTAAATCAGGCTGCCCAGGCCTCCAACCAACCTGGAATGGGGTTACACCAGGTTAAAAAAATACCTCTGCTTTTTTTTTAATATATTTTATTTTTTTAAACAAGTTCCTGCAGTGTCAGGTTTCATATATTCCCTTTCAGAAATGGTCATGCCCCAGCTTCCATCTAACCCGATTTTTCCCCTCCACAGTTCCAAGAGGCTACTACAGGGACTCACTTCTCTTGCCACTTGCATACTTCTTCCTATTCACTAGTTTAAATTTATGTCCAATTCATGCCTGTTTATTCCTCTGGTAATGCTGTCCTACAGGCTAATAGGTCCATCCCCCTTGATGCTTACCTTCCCAATACATTTATAAGCAGTCTTTACATACATTTGTCTTTCCCAGGCTGAAGGAGTGGAATTTGTAATCTCCTCTGGTAAAGCAGCTTGTTCGTTTCCCTGATCAGTGGTCCTTCCTGTTTCAATCTTAATTCATCAGTTGTGAACACCAGCAACGGGAATTGTACATGCTGTTCCAGGAGAGGCTCATCAGCCGCCTGTACGATGGCATTAATACAGCTGTATCTTTGCTAGCAACGTGTCTCTTGATACATGTCAGCATCGCATTAGTCTGACATGACGTGACATGACGTTGGTAGCTCAGACATGATTAAACACTACATTCAAGTTTTTCCCCTCTGCAGCCTCAGTGAATCCGTAGAATTTCTGATTATGGCAGGAATTAGTGGAATGTGCAAGGTCACACAGCCAGGATTTTACAGTTTCATCCCATTTCCACACAGTTTCAGCCTGTGAGATCATCCAGGCTTTCCTGATGGATATCTGGATCTCCTTCGTTACTGACAGTGCTTCTCAACTTTAGGTCACCAGGATATTTTATTTTCCCCCTTGTACCTTTTGTATCTTCTGCCCCATGGAAGAGATCTCCATCAGCAGAGCCGATGGTCATTCATAAGTTGTTCAGGAAACGTGGAGCTGTGGTACTTAGGGGCATGGTTAGTGAGCAATATTGGTAGTAGGTGGATGATTGGACTAGATGATCTTAGGTATCTTTTCCAGTCTTAATGATTCTATGATTCCTCCTCAAAGCAGCTCCTTGGCCTTAGAGTCTGCTTCTCGTTCTTGTTTTCTCCAGCTAATTCATCATTTTCAATGTCATTGCACAAAAAAGCAAAACAAGAGAGCAGCTTAGATTGATGGTGAAACACTGGAAGTCTTCTGATCAAAGTCCCACTCAATAACAAATTCAGTGTTGGATGTATTTTCCTAATGCCCAGAAGGACTAATCCTTATTCTTGGATACCAGTTGTCTGCCGTGAAAGTAATAACAACAACAAAAAGTGCTTTTTCCTGGTTAGAGACAGATTAGAGATGTTGATTACCTTCTCAGCGATACGCAGAGGTGAGATTTTTTTGCTGGATTTGTGATTGAAGCAGCCCATCAAAACCAGCCCAGGTGAGACTGTTGTGGCCAGTTTGGGATGCCATGCTGCTGCTGATATGTGTAATGATGTTACCTCAAATGGAGACTTGGAAGAATTATGTCTGTTACCTTCAAACAAACTCAGAGAAATAAGCTGAAAGTTGATATGAGTTGACGCTTAGCTCCTTTGCTTTGAAAGTCTAAATTTGCATCCATAATGCTTCCACATCCCCATTTCTTTTTCTCATATCCAAGACATCCATGGCATCAGGATGGAGCTGGTAGATACAATATAAAGTCTACTCAGCCTCTCAGCTGCAGGTGGGAGATGCTAGGCCATCTGAATTGGCACTGGACACCTTTCTTCAGGCAACTGAACAACCATGAATCATTTGCTTCTACTGCCTAATGGAAAGAAGGAACTTTGGAGGAATGTTTTTGGACAAATAGATACAGATCTAGGACTGAAGTTTTGGGAGGAGTGCAATACTAAAGATTTAAGGGCTGCAGAGAGTCTGTAATGCAGGGAGAAAGATGGGATTCTAGGAGCAGAGCAAAAAGAAGGAAGGGTGAGAGAGACCCCAGCTCACATCCCCAAGGCATTTTTATTATCATTGACCCAACTGACCAATTTTTAACTGAGTTCCCCTTTCTTAAACTGGACAGACTCACGTCAGTGGCTTTGCTTAGATGGGAGAAGCAGGTGAATGGTGATTTAGAATAAATTGAGACAGAAAAGTAACAAAATTAGGTCATCAGCTGAAGTATAATAGGATAGATGCTTCAGTTTTCACCTTGTTAATCCACTTGCCCCATTGGATAAACAGCTCCGTCTTGTACTTAATCTTCAGATAAATATGCTCTTAAAACCCAGTGGGTATTTATCCAACATAGGATAACTGTCTTTAGTGGAGCTGAATGAAATGCTTTTAGCTAAACTTAATTTAGCCTCTTGCTGGAATGTTTTCCTGAATGAGGTGGGGAAGTGGAAATGCTGAACTCCTGACCAGAGCAAGGATGGCACCAAAGGCAGCATGAACATGCTGGAAGCTGGCTCCTCCTGGGAAGCTCAGCATGCATTATGTGACAAAAGAATACAGGTAGTTAGCAATTCTGGGGAACTTCTCTGTAGTGTGGCAGAGGAGTTGCAACTAGATGATCCTGGAGGTCCCTTCCAACTCAAGCCATTCTATGATTTCCCATTAACCTTTCATTTCTTGCCTTCTACTCTTTCATTTCATGTCTTTGTTTGGAAGTTATTGAAAAAAATAATGAGATCACGGAATACCTTTTTACTGCTTCTAGTAGTGCTCTCTTTTACTCTCTACTCCACCCTTTCTCACTCCTTTCCAAGCAGGCTTGGTGGCACCACTACCCATATCTCCTGGGTTCCTCTTCCCCATTCCCCTCCCACAGGCCTGACAGCATGAGCTTTTATCACAGCCCTTCTTATTTAGCTCCCTTCTACTGTAAACACCACTTATCTTTTCAATCTCTCACCATATAAGATTTTTTTTTCTCAGGTCTCAAATTATTCTTGTCATCCTTATCTGAACATCCTTTAATTCCCTTGGCAGTGACATATAGCATTCCAGATGAGAGAGGAGCCTTGGTTTTATACCATGCTGAAATTTACTCCATCCTATTTCTAACATATCCTAACCTTCTGTTGGGCTGTTTGACAGAAGGGTGAGAGAGAAGAGTGCAATAATGATTGAGATATATTTTTTTCTGGTCAATGTTGTGACTAGGATGCTTCATTGTTTCTCAGCTTTCTGCATTCCCCTTTTTAACAGATCTTTCCTTGTGCAGTACTCCAACCAGGAACCTGCTAGCTCCCTTTCATTGCTGACAGCAGCTCCGATTCTCCAGGTGGGAGAGGATAAGGCACCTGTAATTAGTGGCTGCAGGGATAAACATTCACTAGCCCCCACAGAGGACTTGTATTGAGCCAGTGTAAGTCAACATAGCTCAGTTTGTTTTGCCTTAATTAATGTTTTTTAATTAATAGAAGATTTTTAAATCTCCCCAAGTCAATCTTTGAATTATCCCTAGATCCCCTGTCACTTATCACTGCAACTCTTATGATAGTGCTGCACCTGTAACTAAGAAATGTACTGAAATTCCTTTTCCGTTTTTATACGGATGGTTTTACATTCACCAGTGGTTTAACTGAAGGATAACAGAGCAAGGACTCTCACCTTGAGCTGGGTTTACATGGTGCCTAGCAAAGTAAGACCTTGATCCACAGCTAAGCCCACAAAATAATACTACTACTAACACTAACTTGTCATGTACCTTCACGCTGTCCAGTCACCTAATTCAGTTACGACCTTCAGAAATTGTCACCTATTCTGGACACAGGAGTGATGTGAGCTATAAATTTTATCACTATGCTTCTCCATTTTTTTTTCCTGTACCACAATTTCTTCTCTTTTGTTTTACATCTTCTTGTCCGTTAAACTTAGGCTTCAAGTTGTTTCAGACCTCTCTGTTCCCTCATTGTACGCATGGCCTAACATGTTATGCACCCTTCCAAAAATAAATACAAATGAATAGCATCTTGTCAGATGAACCATCCCACTGAAGTTAAGAGAACTCCTGGTGGAAAAAGGTACAAGATAAATAACAGCTGTAGAGTCTGTCCCTAAGAGTTTGTCCTAATTAAAAGTACAACTACACACATTAATAATTTACATCTGAAAAGGTTATGAATGTGTAATGTTTAATTAAAGTAATGCAAAAAGGTGATATCTGGTTTCCAGCACCCTTCTGAATGCTCAGCCTGTGAATTTAGAAATAACTATAGCTGTGTGGTTTGGACTATAATTAAGATTTGATTAATCCCTAAAGCTCAGTTTAACTTAGATTAGATGTATATTGATTTGTATTTCTTTACCGTTACATTCTTAGTACAGCAAATTTCCCTGTTCACAGTACTAGCAGTAGATTTAAGGGGTCTGTCTGGTCTCTGACTAGGGCATCACTAAGCATCCTACAGGAAATGTGTCCACATCTAGGAAAGGCACCCACTCACTTGTGCTTGTCATTATGAGAAATGACCAGTGGGATATGAACAGAAAGCACCATTTCTTCCAAAATTAGCCTCTCCCATTTGGACTGCATGACACGAATCACAAAACACTGTCTATCAGGGCCAAGGAGAACTTTTTTCACTTAATCTCGAATACATGGCTATGGGTATTTCCATGAGCTTACCTTCACACACAAAAGGCAAAAAGCCATCATGGAATAAGGGTTTCACTGCCAATGAGATGCGTTTACAAGGACTAGGTGTTATAAGGGCTCAGCTGTATGCAGGTGAAGAACAACGCTCAGACTTCACAAGGGAGGAATAGACCAAAAGTCTTCACATCGCCTCTGTTGAGTATCTCTGTAACAAGGTCCTATGGGGATCCACATCCTTGTCGCATCCTTACAGTCATTACAAGACTAAGAAATCTTGAACCTATTTTAAGCAAGTCCAACTTTCCTGGCTTTAGCAGAGCTGCGGATGATTGTAATGGCTTTCCCCGGTGACCTCAGTACTCAGTCATGCAGAATCAAAATAATGGGATGCAGACATTGACTATATTATAAAAGAAATAGGGAATGATACTGTGCTTTCCCTAAAATATACAATAATGCTCACACGATAAGATTAGGTAATCAAAGAAGTGAACTTTCTTCTAATGCAGACAATAGCACTGTCCCCAGTGTCTGTAACTACTTCTACTTTACATCTCAGGGCCTGTGACTCATCTCCCACAGCATCACAGAATCATAGAATGGTCTGGGTTAGAAGGGACCTCAAGGTTCATGAGTCTCCCACCCCCCCGCCACAGGCAGGGCCACCAACCTCCACATTTAATACTAGACCAGGCTGCCCATGGCCCCATCCAACCTGGCCTTGAACACCTCTAGGGATGGGGCATCCACAACCTCTCTGGGCAGGCTGTTCCAGCACCTTACTGCTCTCATAGTAAAGAACTTCTCCCTGACATCCAACATAAATCTTCCCTCCTTCAACTTAAAACCATTTCCTCTTGTGCTGTTATTATCTACTCTTTCAAAGAGTTGACTCCCCTCCTGTTTATAGGCTCCCTCTAGGTACTGAAAGGCTGCACGCCCAGTCTTGCTCTCCTAGACTTAAAGAAGCCCTCTGTCCACTCCTCTTCCTATAGTTAGAAACCTGCCTCAACCAAAGCTGTAGCATTTCCTAATCTATATATTTCCATATTAAAAATTACCTTCAGTTGATCAGGCTCAGGAACTCAATCCAGAAGTGTGCTGGGTTGGAAGGCTGCCTGAACACCCAACACATCCTTACACAACTGCTTGTCCGGTATCCAACAGGCAGCTCTTCTCACCCAACTTTTGAAAGAAGCCATGTGTTAAACAGCTCCCCAGATTGACATCAGCTCTGCGGGTGCTCTGAAATTACTGTTACAGTGAGCAAATTTAAACAGATTTAAAACGCATTATCAGGAGGGTTTGCAATGTTTCCACAATATCCGAGAAATTCTGCTTTCTGGAATTATTTGGCAGAATATTTATTTTCCTGGTCCTGCTGGCTACCTATTAGCAGCATGTTACTCTGAAGTGGAGCTTTAAAATAGTTCATTCACCTCCACGGGGCAGCCAACATCATGCCTGTGGAAGGTGAGCAACATTTATTTCCCACGTGAGACTATCTGGTAATGATGAATTGTTACAGCCATCATGACCACGATGGCCAAAGGTTAGACTCACACTCTCAGACTCACACTCTCTTGTTTTTCCCTGGTTCCCTCTCCCTTCTTCAGGAGGTTTCAGAACCTGGAATTTATCCCCCTGTACATCATGTCTACAGTATCAAAGTCTTTGGGGTGAGCTGCTCTCCATTAGGTGACACTCTGCCTCAGAACCAACAGGAGAGACAGTTCTGGGGAAATATTACAATCTGTGGTGTGCCGGTTATAAAAGGAAAAGCCTGATTACTATGGGCACTATGCACAGTCAATGCAGTGCATGTGGTATGGCCTCAGAACTAATGCAGTGTGCCATGAGGCCTGCATTAGTTCTGAAGTGTGTTGCATGGGGTGTAGGACTGATACCATCTTGCACATCAAGAAGGGAGCTATATCTCCAATAACAGGACAATATGTCTTCTTTTTTTCCCTTCTTTTACATGATCCCAAGCAGACATAGTTATGGAGTATCAGCACACAGTGATGTCCAGGCTCGAAGAATTCGTTCAACTGGGGAGGAAGATTTAAATGTTCCCAGTTCAGGTATGCAGAGTCCTGGGAAGATCAAAGCATTTAAGATAGAAAGAGCTTCAGTTTGGGTTCCCTCTGTTCCTTTGGAGCCTGAAATGGTGTTGTTATAAAAATTTCACTTTATGGCCTCTTTAACTTTAGGGGTCTGACCAAAAGAAGTCACCCTATTTACAGACACTGCATCCACAGTTGCTCTTCCTCACTGCGCAAGGCTCACTCTTTCTGTTGCTACTCAGGATGGGAAACTGGGTTCTGAGAGTGATATTTAGCTTTTTGTTTTTGTTCCCACTGCAAGTCTCCAGACATCTCCAAATTTCCCGTGAACTAAGACAAGTCCATGAGGTTCTGCTCTTGTTGACTCTAAGGCCCCTTTAGGCTCTGAATGTGGCCTTTAAGAACTGCACCCTTTTCCGATTGCTGTGAGCTTGCTGCCCTCACCAAAAACTCTTGAATGCCATCAGCAAAGCTCCTGTCCTCCCCGACAGTGTGAAATTGGATAAAGATGGTAATGCCACATTATAACAACGCTCCTGAGCCATGTGAACAGCTTACACAGACACCAGAATAGAGTAACAGATCTGCAGGAGCATGCTTTCACGTGCAAAGCATCCTGAAGATGTAAGCTATGTCCTTCCAGAGAGGCTCAAGCACTATCACATGTTCTCCTTGACCTTTTGTTCTGCCTTCTGTAGGCCCCATTCACTGGAAAGTTTTAGTCATGTTGTAGTAGTTCTCTTTGGTTACAGCAGTGCCTTTTATCTGGTAACCACCTGAGATGTTTTGAAGCCCTTCTTTGATAGCTTGCCCCAGTACCTATGAGAGGAGAAGTCCAGCCTAGAAGAACAATGGGCAGTAGCTACACCTCCATCCCCAGAGACTTTCTTGTGAAGAGATTGCCCTGGCTGGCCATGGTTATTTACTTTCTGTTCTGGGTATTCCTTTACATTTTCCCTAATATTTCAGATCAATAGAGAGACTTTTTTTGCAGGAGTGAAGGTACATTATAGTTTGGTAATTAAGGCAGCATTCAGAATGAGAGTGAATTTCTTATCACGTTTGCATGCCACAACCACTAATATTAATGCTGACCACAGTAGGCACTCAAGGAATAAAAAAGAACAATGTGGAAGTTCCATTCTTACTTCTGTCTCCAGGACTTCTAAGCCATCAAATGGCTTTTAAGCCATTTACTAGCCAAGAGGGACAAGAAGGCCAGCAGCATCCTGGCTTGTATCAGAGAGAGTGCAGCCAACAGGAGCAGGAGGTGACTGTTCATCTGTACCGGCACTGGTGAGGCTGCACTTCAGTGCTGTGTTTGCTACTGGAGGTGGTTCAGCCTGGAGAAGAGGTGGTTCAGGGGAGACCTCATCACTCTCTACAACTGCCTGAGAGAAGGTTGTAGTGAGGTGAGAGTTGGCCTCTACTCCCAGGTAACACTGATAGGATGAGAGGTGATGGCTTTACATTATGTTTTGGGAGGTTCAGGTTGGATATTAGGAAAAACTCTGATAAAGTGGTGGTGCAATGGCACAGGCTGCCCAGGGAGGTGGTGGAGTCACCATCCCTGCAGGTGTTTCAGAGCCATGGAGATGTGGCACTGAGGAACGTGGTAAGTGGGCATGGTGGGGATGGGTTGACAATTCCTCATTTCCCTAATTCATTTCCTTACTGAGAATGTGGAGCTCCAGAACAAGTACCTGTTGGTGATGAGAGGGAGGGTAATAAACACTGCCAGATAACCTTCACTGTTCCCCACACACCTCAGTTACCCAGAAGCCCAGCCACCTAGCATAAAAGGAAACTACCCACTTTAATTAGCGGAGCAATCAAGAGGCTCTTATGCAGGAAAGCATTTATCACCAAATAGAAAATGAATGGTACTTTAAAATTAGAATATGCAGAATTTGTAGCCAAAGGCACTCAGGGGAACAGGAGCTTTGCACCAAACCAGACGGGGATTTTTTTGGCTTCAGTCTAATGAACTTCTACAATAGCTATCAAATTCTGTCTGGCAGCACATTTCAGCAATGGGTCTGATTTTCAGAAACGCTTTGCAGCCCTCACCAGTGTCAGGAGGAGGAGACCAGCATTCAGGAAACCCTTATTAACCCGTATTCAGATCTCAAAGCCAGATCCACGGAAACCTATTTTGTAAAAAAAAAATTTTACCTATACTTTCAAAATACGGCCCAAATGCACAGCAGGAAATTTTTATCTTAATTGGCCATGCTGATGAAGGCTTCATTGTGTCCCACTTACAGTCAAAAATGCCACTCATCGCAGGAACCAGACAACAGCGTATTTCATTATCAGCAGGATGAGCAAAGCTTGAATTGGAAGGAGAGGATGATTTTTTTCTGAGTCTTCACCGCATTTAATGAAGCAATTGAATTGCCCAAAAGTAAAGGAAAGTCTAGAGATAAAAATCCCATCCTGTCACCTTGGAAGCTCACAGGGATTTTGAAAGTACAGGAGATTGGAGAAGTTCTGAAGACAGTAGGAGATGCTGTCACTAAGTCTTCCTGGAGATAATTAAAATGCAAAATGCAGAATTTTCCATTGTCTTTGTGAATCTCATCTTGTGAGGACGCTGAAAGCTGAGAGGATGGAGGTGTAGCTCAGCCAAAATGCTTCCTACGATGGAAGTTCTGTAATTGCTGCAAAAAGGCAACCGTAAGTCAGCCTGCTACAAACTCCCAACTACAGATGGGATTATTTGATTGTAACATTTCAAAATGCATTCTGATCCTGTAACATTTCAAAAGCTTCTGTTCGTATGAACACAGATTATGCAAGTCGTCTCAGGTCTGCAGTGTTAGGATCCCACAAGTGGTATCCACAGGAAAGCTGAGATGAATGCTGAGTAAAGCCATAAGGACAGATTTACTCACTGCAACTATTCAGCCATTTGAAGCATACAGAGCATAAAGGGAATGAGACAGGGTGTGAGCCCTGATAAGCAGAAGAGAGACAAATCAGGAAGTCGACCTATATTCATCCTCTTTGTTTCTGCTCTCTTCAAAGGCTCTCCTCCGTTTTAAAAAGATCTGTGACTTCACAGACCCACTGCAGCTGCCATCATCTACAGACTGTAACTTCTAGGACCTGGCTTAAGATAAACAAAAATTGCTTTGAACTGGGAATGTAAGATGGGACCCCATTATAACGCTCCATCCACGCGTTCCTCAGAAACAACCGTTCTAGAAGTGGTCAAGAGATACTGGTGCCCTCATTTACTGTTTGAAGCCTCTCAATTCTGCTTTTGACTACTGTTATAAACAGGCGCTCACATGACCTGACTACAATGGATTGGCTGGCTCAAAAAGGAGTAACACAGAACAGCGTAAACAAGAAGGTCCTTGTCTGAACCCAGCCTCACTTCACATCTCCATGCAATGAAGCAGCTCTAATTCCATCTGCTTCCAGTTGGTACTTGCCTTTTGAGTTTGGTATTCAGGCTATTCTGTGCTTCAAAGATACAATAACCAGCAAGATCACTCTTGAAGTTTTATGCACAAAAGAATTAAATTTGTCTACAGAGACTGTAGATGCTGCTAATAAAACCTATTACCCTGTATTTATCTAAAGTATCTGATGCTGAATTACCTTTGGATGTCAGCTCCAGGTATCAACAAAGGTAGGCACAGAATAATCTAAAGCAATGATGGCAGCACAATGACATCCTTGTGGCTTAGTTGAAGATCTGAACAACTTTGTTCATCTTGTTCAGTAAATGCTTCTACCTATGGTAGCAGCCATACTACAGCCCACTCCACTACTGTCCTGTAGTGGAGTAGGGAGGGAGGTGGCTGGGTAGAGCCTTGCCTATCAGACCCACTGCCACCTTCCAGCAATGGCCTCAGAATAGCTCGGGATGTAAAATCCATAACCATTTTTCCACCTATGCTTTTGATGGCAGTACAGATGGAAGATGTACAACATCCCAGAGAGGTGTCTACATCCCTGTAGACACCCAAGGTCAGGCTGGCCGGGGCTATGATGGAGATGTGGGTTTCCCTGTTCATTGTAGGGGAGTTGGACCAGATTACTTTTATGGGTCCCTTCCAACTCAGCAGATTGCGTGATTCTACGATATTTCGGGTGGCCATATTCTACTGCTGACTTTTATTGCTTTCAAATCTAGATTTAAGCGTCCCAAGCAAAAGAGCTACACACCACTGGAAATTATTCTCTAGCATAAGAAATCCGCCTGTCAAGAAGTTGTTCTGATTTCTTGACTGCTGTTCTTTTGACCCAGGCTTGCTCTTGTTAGATAGTCTTATAAACACCAGGGTATGGGCACGCTGTGTAAAGTGAGATGCCTAATGTACTTCTGCAGTCTGGCTTCACTATACAGCACTGGGCAAAACACATTGATGCACCAGCTTGGATTAAGTTCACAGTCTCCCCAGGAGTGTGGTGGTCTGCCCAGGCTCCTCAGGCCTCCATCTGAGTTGCAATCACTTCTCCAAATTTGCTATAGTCTCTCTTTATCTTTCTAAACTTCTACTCTCTGCTTTAATAACCTCCAAGGTTATCAGTATAGAGACAGAACAAAGAACATATCTTAGCACATCATTTTTTTTTTCTCCTTTTGTGTCTTTGTATAGGCCTCCAGCAGAAACAGAAGCAATTAGAGCTTGAATGGTTCCTACCTCATTGTGAAGTGTTGTGTGCATCTCCATGGTGAGTTTGCACTGATTTGATAATAGCCTGAAATAAAGAGAACAGAGATCCACAAAAGCAGTGTTTTAAAAGTATACAGGCTAAACACAGACGCGAAAATAGCAGGCTATCTACTTACAGCATAAAATGAAACACTGAGGTTCTGATGATGGCTCACAAACATGGAAAGGAGAAGAGAAAGCCAGTTTTCAGAGAGGAGTAGTGGTAGCTGTTGCTAGGGGAAGGGTAGAGTTGCCCATACAGCTCCTGCAATTGCAACTGTGATCCTAAGAAGTGGGCACTTCTTGACACTCCCAGTTGCCAGGTAGTAGAGACAATGGAGTCCCGGGCACTCTCCACATCATCCTAATGTTCATCAGAAGGGTCACAGTTTCTAAAGATTTATTTCTCTCCCTTCTGCTATGCATAGCGACTGGGTCAGGGGAATATCAACAGTGCAGACAACACCAAAGGTACGCTGAGTGGAATTCATGTTTTCTGTCTCTTTGGAAGTAGATTTAGGAAAGGATGGAATCTGAAGAAAACTCAAGAACTGAAATGAGAGATTGATAAATAAATAAACCATAATTAATCAAAAATACTCCACAGGCCGAGGCAGATGGTCAAGAGTGGTGTGGGATGCTCTTTGGTTTCAGCGGCTCTAAGAGGGACCATTCTGCTCACTTGATATTCCCTCCCATATAACATAGGCTAGACATCCCCACAGTGGGAACCATGCTCTTAACTCTGAGCTGATTTAGAGCATATTTTCTATGAATGCTTCCAGACTTGATTTACAGATGTCAAATGATGAGGAATTTAAGCAAGTTGTTCCAGGAGCTTAAAGTCCTTATGGTTAAGAGTGTATCCTTGTTTCTGGATTGAATTTTGAGAGATTTAGCTTTCACTACTGGATCTCACTGCATGAGGAATAATCCACCCTGCCCCAAATGCAAGATGTAAACATATAGCACACTGTACTAATGCTCCGTGTAGCAACTCTTCTGTTGAGAGAAAATTTGCTCCACTCTGAAAGTGAAAATTGCCCATTCCACACTGAGGTAGAATTGTTAATGCATGCTTTACCATCCTGAGCAACAGCTTCCCCAGGTAGC
>PPHD01002792.1:0-34118 GCA_002909625.1 Bambusicola thoracicus
GAGGAGGAGGAGGAAGACAGGTTCAGATGCTCCGAGGAGTAGGCAGTAAAAGCAAGGACGAAGTGGCAGCGCGGGGATCCCAGAGGAAGCGCGATGCCAGGCGAAGCAATGCAGGACGCACCGGCCAGAGCCAGCTGGGAGCAGGAGGCTCTGCAGAGCCCCACAGCTGAAGCTGGGCAGACAACAGCTGACAGTAAGGCGCACTCAAAATATATTGTCCCTGCAGAGCTCTCCTTGTGGAACACTCTGCAGGACTCAGCCGCAGCTGTGACTTTGTGGTACACAACCACTGCTCCGCCACTGAGGGTCTGGGATGAGGAAGGATGGTAACCATAAGTACCACCGCCCATCTCCAAACTACCTTTAGTTGAGTACTAAAAACAACACACAAACATCATGGCAAGAGTCCAAAGGAGAGCATGTAAACAGTTAAATCCAGTCCAAGTATCAGTTCTCTGCATTTCTGTAGCAGAAAACAGCCCAATCCTTGCTTCCCAGAAGAATCTAAAGCATCACTCGAGAGAAGAGTGAAATATGTGTGCATGCCAGCAGAGGAGCTTTGTATTTTTTCCCCCCCACAACTGTGGGAAAACATAGGAAAATTCACATTGGAAGAGATTTCAGGAGATCATCGAGCCCCATCTCCCACTCGGAGCACACAGAAGAATCCAGGGAACAACAAAAGCCAGCCATACTTATTGACACCAAGTTTCTGCTTACTTCAGAGTTTCTTCCACAGCACATCTCCTTCTGTTCCTAATTTATACGCTTGTAAATAAGTGTTGGCAAGGGAACAGGAGAGAGCTCAGCGGGAGGTCCAACACACACAGAAGTAAAAGTCCCAGGAGCTGAGCCACCACCTTCCCATGGGGAAGTGACACTCCATGGGAGAACACTGCTGTGAACCATAGCCAGGGGTAGGACAATGCATAGGACCTTGATAACTCAGGGGCATTGATTCTCTATAGGATCAGAGCAGAGGAGGCCCTCATGCTTGATCTTCCTCCTTTCCAAACTGACTCAGCTGCTGGCAAGAGCTGCCTTGGGTAGGAGAACAGTCATGAAACACAATCAGTGAGACGAGCGTATCCGGAGACAAGTGACTCAAGATTTAAATGGCTCATATTGAAGAACATCCCAAGATTTATAGGTTTAAGTAGCGCTAACAATAGTCTCAGGCAACAGAGGCTGTGGTTCTCTTGAGGCTTGTTCATCCATAAGCAACAGCAATGCAGACTTCCCCAGGAACAACATAGCTCACTCCACTCCCAGATGCCTTCTTGGCTCACTGAGAGGTCTCCTCTGCCACTGCCAGCAGCCTGAAATAGTCTTGGGCACGAAGCTCTTTATTAAAAAAGTTTCCCTAATAACCCCAAAATTATACAAAATTCCTCCCTTTGCAGCCATAACATGCAGTAAGTTCCCTTTGTAAAGGTGGGGGAAGTGGCCATAACTGGGGTCAGACAGAAAGAAGCACAAGCTGAAGGGCTACAAGGATGTCATCACATGAACAGCGACAGCTGTCACGTGAACAGCTGCCAGCACTGCAAAAGGTACCCCACTTAAAAGCACCATAAGTGAGAAGGAGGTCAGTGGATGCGCACACTGCAACCCTTCTCATCCTTCCAGATGTGCTGGATCCAGGTCATATCACACTCAGACCCCTGGCAGAGCAGGAACCTATGCTCCACAGCAAGATCTACCTCCAGCTAGCCAAGCAGCAATAATCAGGATCTCTACCAGCCAAGCCCCAGACACCACTCCTCCTGGAAAGGCTCCAAAGCCTTGCATGATTTGTGCCCCTTAAGGGCTGGCCAGCAATGGGGATATCAAAGAAAGCCCCAGTACTAATGGAGGAAATAAACCTTTTTCATCCCAGCAAGTGAAGATTCCAACTAATCACAGAGAAGGAGAGTACTCCTGTCATCTGGCTAGTGACATAAAGACATAAGGGTCTTCAGCAAAAGCACGTGATAGCTTTAATCAACAGGGGAGCTGAGACTCTGGCCAGGGAAGAAGGCATTAACCAGCTCAGAAAGCCCTGCTTTAGGAAACCTTTTCTGAAAGAGAAGACAATGTTATCAATAGCTGCTCATAGTCAGCCAGAATTGTCTTGACCTTTGCTCTGTTTGGAAGAATGCAGCCCTCCCCTGAACATCAGTCTCTGTAGATAACATCCATCTATTTCAGAGGCATAAAAACATCATGTGAAACCTGTAATCAATTATCTTTTAATGCATCCCTCCATCATAAAGCTTTATTTCCTTCTTAAAATATATTACTGAAAACCCCCCTGTCCTTTACTTCTTGAAATGCCTACCTGAACCCTGGCACGCTCCAGGATGAGACGGCATTGAGGCAAAACCCTTTTTATGATGATCAAGGTTAAACTTTAAGGCTGTCACCATATTACTGAAGAGTAATCTCTCAAAATGGAAGTACAGCAGCCTGGGAATATCTTGCTTATAATTAGCTAAGCCTTTCACTTCTGCCACCCTGTTCAACCAGCCAGAATAGAAGTGTGCTTAGTTTTAGATCCATACTACAGTGCCCTTGAACTGAGAGGGATTGCAGATTTAATAACTGCCAGCCTAGTGAGGCATTTAGACTGGACGGTCCTTTCTGAAGGTATAGGCTGGATCAAGGGATTAGGGATGTGCAGCACAGCTCTGGCACACCCAAGCTCCTTGGAGCAAGCCTGTGCCATCTACATTCATTCCGGCTGATGCCCAGATCCAACACTCAAGGGAGCTGTAGCTCCTATGTAGCAGCAGACAGAGTACAGTGTTGATCCAAGGAACACCAAAAGGCAGAAACAGTGTGATGATGGAGGTATGACCCAGTGACACGTGGCTCCCCAGAGTTGCTGGAAACCTACTCTGAGGCTGAAGGCCCATCAGCACCAGGAGAGTACTCCAGTCAGAGTGGTCCTCGCGTGCAGGCACCCACTTCGGCATGGAGCAAGTCCCATTTTCTCTCCAAACAATCTAACCACGAGTGTGGCCACAAGTCTGTTGCACCAGTCCTGCATTGGGTGGCCTCTGCAAGCTGACACCCCCATTCACTCTGAGGCCCTCTTGAGTTTCTGGGGAAGAAACCAACCTGCATACAGTAAGCAAACAAGTAGCTGATGCAGGCAGGGGACCAAAACAGGATATGCTTCAGCTGGCACACGGGTCCAACTCCTTTACCAAAGGCTACTGCTTACCCCAAGGAGCACCATGTTAACATACTCCTCCCCAAAGGGCTGGAAGGGGAATCTCTCCTCCCTTCACCCCTTTCCCTCTCAGAGCATCCAGGGCCATCTCAAAAACCCAACTCTTGTCCCGCTCTCCTGGTGCTCACCCTCCATCCCCACCATGCCAGCTACTCCTTCTCTCCACCCACCTGCTCCTTGCACCCGTAGCAGGGCTTCCATCGTCAGAGCCGGCTGCTGCCTGGTGCTTTATTAGCCTGTCTCCATGGCAACTCGCCTACAGCTTAACTCTGAGAGACCCCTATCTCACCACGGCCATAAATCAGCCACCCGCCTGCATCCTCAGTCAGAGATGGGGGTCACGGCTCATCCTGCACGCTGCTGGCAGCCCTGCGACTGCCATCCCAACCTTCAGGGCTGTCCCACCCAGGCAGAGTGCTGTGCACCACACCGCAGCCCTCAAGCAGAGTCTAGCAGCAATGCAAAGAAACAGAGCCAAAAAGATGGCGGTTTTCCCAGTGTGCAGGCAAGCTGGAGCCACCCGTGCAAACTCTTCCTCCTTTGCGCAGGGAGAACAGCCTTGGGTTGCTGCTGTAGTCATGCAGAACTGAGGATCAGTCTTGTGCAGCGTGCAGGAAGGGCTGCACCATTGGCCAGAACCTAACAAGTGGGCACAGCACTGGGCTGAGGCAGAAAGGTAATAATTTCCCCCACGGTAAGCAATCCTCCTCCCTTCGCCACTTCAGAATGTCCACAGTGAAGCTCCTGAAGGGGACAGAAGCCGCCTAAAGCATTCTGCTCTCTCTGGTTCCTCAGAAACAAGCTAAGAACAACGTTTCCCCCAGCACAGACTAAAGTGATGCCCTCTGCGTACCTCTTTACTTGTAAACCCATTGGCTGGCATCTCCTGTGCTGGGCAGTTGGAAGTAGGGGGAGCTAAGAACCTGCTGGTTCCTATACAAGGTAAACTTTCCCACAATGAAAGTCTCCAAGCCTAAATATCACGGTTTGTGAAAGGATACAGCTTTACCTTTATATCCCACATCATACATTATGCAGTCTGTCACTTCATTCATACATTTCAAGAGCTCAGTAGTGGGGCTTAACCTTGGAATCAAATGCCAAGGTGGCTCCCACCACCAGGAGTGCAGTCTCCATAAACCCAGCAAAGCAGTCAAGAAGGGAAGCACCGCCTGTAGAAGGCGTTGGTGCATTGCAGCAGTGTGCAGGAGGGAAAGAGGAGGGCGATGGGCCAGGGCATAGCTTTCAGAAGGTTCACTTGAGATCGGAGCAGACAGGGAGTGTGGAAAGGTTGGGGAAAATTACTGGTTTTATTTTGCTAGTCCTGAAAGGTGCTGATCTACATGCAATGCCAAGGGATGCCTGAGGTGCTATACAACGCTCACATCCAGCATCACACAATCCTTGCTGCTTCAGATGAGAACCCCAGTGTATCTGGGGTTTTACTCAAACACGTACAATAAAATCCACGTGGCCATTGGTACGGCTATATCTCAGTCTTCTACAGACACTCAGCTCATGCACCCACCCAACAACTCAAAGAGCTAAAAAGCTTCCTACATGCCGCTGCTGAGCTCCAGGTCTGTGCCCCAGCAGATGCTGGCAGAGCAAAGAGCAGGAGCCTCGTTCCTCACACATCCATCCACATCTCCAGAAGGCAGACCCAGCTACGTGGAGAAGCACCAGAGCTCTTTTAGGAGGCCTAGCTCACCGTCTTGAATTTCAAGAAATATAAGCTGGCAGTAGAACAAATTCATAAAAACTAATGGGCCTGAAAGAAACTGTATTTGTCCTGCAGTCCCTTGGCAAGGGCAAAACCAAACCTGGAGAGAAAGACCTAGACACAGGCACATCTCTTTTGCAGTTACAATAGCAGCATCAGTTCAAAAAACCCCCTGTGGAGTCATGAGGTTTTAGATGCTTCAGCATTTCTATTTCTAACATTGTGTATGCCTGTGAAGTCCAAATATGCTTAAGCAATTTAGGTGCATAACGCTAATAAATCAACTGCACAGGAAGGCTGGCTTTAGGGAGGGCTGGCTTTAGGATGGCTGCTGGCTTGCTTTTCTGATCTGGGATCCTTCTGTCCTTCTGGGCCCCACAAAACTGAACTTATTTTGTGGTTTTTTTTTGTTCGTTTGTTGTGACATGACACAAAGCCAAAAGCAGGAGCTTGAGACAGAGCCAAACAACAGGAGATTCACACTAAATTGCAGGAGTTGACAGCATTAACCAAAGTCTCGGGAAAATGCCATATGCTCAAATTGCATGGAATGTTATCCCATGTCCGACCTTCCCTCTGAACATCCTCCTCAGCTTTCTACACCAGCTTGAGTCTCTCCTCTTAACGAAACTCTGGTCTCATCACAGCTTGATAAAACTGAGCCCTTTTTATAGTTGTACACCAAACAGCAGCAAACCTCCTGGCCCAAAGATGTGGCTGAGCTTTGGGCACGAAGGCCATAAATTCCGAGGGCAGTGTCCATTCTGACGTAGTCCAGAACTTATTGCATTGGAGATTGGCTGTACTTTCATTGAAACAGCAATTTTAGGATCCTCTCCATCAAGCAGGATAGTTAGCCACACAACTTTGTTGTAGATAGAGCCTGTCAGCAGGAGAGAAGAAGTTCCTACAGACGTTTCCTAAAGACATCAGCTGAATCTGCTGTTTTAACAAGGACTCTAAATGCCACTGCAGTCCCTGTGCTATGGTGCCTGAAAGGTTTAATATCTTGCCATGTTTGGTAAACTTTATGAGGACTGCAGGAAGCTGAAGGACAGGAGACTGCCTAACAGCGAGTGGATCTCATCAGCACTAATTAGCTGAAACAAAACAGCAGAGACTCAGGTAATAAGAGCTCTTCACGAGATTAAGGTGAGTGGTGGCTGCAGGAGACAGGACACTCCAATCTCTGCCTCCCGGAGCACCCCCATGGGAAGCCAACACTGAGCCAGAGGCTCAGTACTTAATGAGAGGAAGAACTGCTTAGAAAGGTTTGTGATAACCCTCTCTTGGCATGAGGCGAAGCAACCAAAAAAAGGGACAGCTCCAGCTCCAAGCATGCCCAAGGGCAATCTCCCTGGCACTCAGGCAGTTTCTCATGCATCCACCATATGCAACTGCTGGTACCAGGAGCGGAAGCATGCTGGAGGACCAGCTTAGCCACCAGTTCCAGTCCATTCCATCCCTAACTCCTTACCGCTGTCAGTGATCCCCACTCTTAGGAAGCACCTTCAGATTCATGTTGGAAACATTACACCGGCTGCCTGTCAGAACTGGGGCAACACGGAGGCCTAAACAGTCCTCTTCATCTCCCTTCACCCCATGGCCCTACCAGGCTGCCCACCAGCAGACAGCATTAGGCACCAGAGCAGGATCTGGGAATTATTCCTGCACAGAGTGTTGAGGATCCATCCGCCAGTTGCACAAATGCACCACCAACAGGCAATGCCCTCCCAAGGCCTGTCTGCTTCAGGAGGGCTTTTTGTGCAACCAAATCAGAGACAAACAGCACAAGCCAGCAAAAGGAGTTGTGCATCTGATGATAGGAAGACACATGGCAGAGCAAAGCATCTAATGCTCAGGAGGAAGAGCCACGGGGCACCGAGGCAGGCAGATGTTCTGCTGCTATCAGCTGCCTGGCAGGGGGATGCACAGCCTCTGGCAATGCCAAATAGGAAGACACGGGCCCAGGGATTTAAAGGACACTCGAGTTGAGAAGAGGGATGCTGTAACTGCCCCAAAGCAGCAGGACTGAGATCAAACCACCTGACTGAGAGCAGCCCTACGCAGAGGGAAGCCCAGAGGTTGGTAGGATTTTAAGGGTCACTGCTTCCTCTCAGCCCCTCACCTTCAGTTCTGGGAAATCCGAAAAAGCAACTTCGTATTCTCCATCCCACACCAGCTAGAAACAGAACAATACAGTCCTGCACTGGTTTGGTCCAGCGCTTACCAAAGATTTGGGTAGGGCAGCTCTTTCATCTGCTCCCTAATCCTTGACTATTCCAGGTGACTTCAGAAAAGCTGCCAGCTCCAGCCAGTCCTGGCTCTGAGCTATCCCTTTCTGATACACTTCATCTACAGTGCTGACTCGGATGCTGGCTGTTGGAAGGAGCCAGCTGCAGCATCTGAGCACCACATTTCTCAGGAGCTACCAAAGGAAGCTTTACTTTGTTCCAACCGATTGCATATAATGGGAGAGGATAACAATTAGCATATCCATTCTGCTTTTTCCCAACCTGCCCCCATTAGGGAGGAAAGCTCCTCTTGTCTGGGTGCCACAGCATACAACACCCTCTTGGTTTGTAATTAGTGGAATAGGAATGCTCAGTCAGCTGGGAAATCTGCCCGTGTAAATGACATCCTCAAGTGCTTTCTAATCCAAGGTATGCAACCTCACACTTTGCTGCTAATGGAATACAGTGGGAGTACCAAGATTTCTGCTGTGAACCCACAGGCATCCAGGAACACCTCTCAAACTAATTCACTCCAGAATCCATGCCAGCAGCTCCAGCCCATCACCTGGGAGAACTCCTAGGACCTGCCAAGAGATGGTGTCACTCAGCCCCTAAGCCCTTCCTATCTCCTCGAGGCATCACAAACATATTCATTTTAAGGAAGGGTCTCTGTCAAGGGATATGGGAGCAACACAAAGCCAGGAGTAGGTTCAAGGATGGCATGCAGTACTGTTAGCACAGACAGGACTTTAGAATTGAAGGAACAGAGGTTACGAGCCAAGATAGGAGCTGCACAGCACCTGGGAAAATCACACACCAGATATGAATTAAAACAACCCTCTGCCTCATTTCTTCTGCATTCAGATGCACAGGAGAATCCATCCAGGTAATTTATGGTGTGTAGCTGCTGATATGCCAATCAAAGGAAGCCCAGGGTAACAAGTGTTGTTAAGAGACCTCGTTGATCCTTATCTCCACAAACAGGCTTAATTCCTTCCATCCTAGTTAATCAGGTTACTTTGTTTTATTTCTTAGACAAAAGGGGGAGCAATCAGCGGGAAGCATTGGCCATCAGGTATTGCAACCCCCAGACAGCTTCCCTTGGCTGGAGCGAGGATGTGGAGTTGGGGTATAGGAAAGCACACATCCTGCAGCAAATCTGAAAGGTCTCCAGCCAGAGGTTTTCAAGAGGACATTTTCTTTCATGAGCAGAATTTTCAAAACAGCAAGATTTTGATGAAAACCTGATCATTTCCAGTTGCAAATGCCATCAGAAAGGCAAGAGACGAAAGCTTTGCCAATTCCAGGAGGCTGCGGTCAGCTTACACACAGGGTGCGTGGCCACGTGCTTTGCCAGGAGCCCAGCAGACCTTGCTCAGTGGATTGCAGATCTGATGCCAGCCAAAGTGCCAGGAGCTGCAGCAGGAAAAGTCACTGCGGCAACTTCTTTTCCACCTCACCAGCCAGACGTACCCATCCCAGACTGAAACAGCACAACGAAGATCCTGTTTTACAGATGCCCTGGGTCTGCCTTACCGGTGTGCTGGGCAGCCACTCTTTCCCAGGAGAAGCTCCACTGCGGAGAGACCTCTGGGGGTAAAGTATTCCAAAATCACGACCCTACATATCTTCAGTTTGACAGCCAAAACTATTCACTGCCTTTTTTTTTTTCCCCCCCTTTAACCACTGCATGTCAATTTTCACGAATGTAAGATAAAAATAACCTGACTCCCTGTAGTGGTGGTTTGAAATTAAGTTCATTACCATGCGTGAATCAGTCTGATACAATGGTGATGAGTACTACTGTGCAGCACCTGAATAGGCAAAGGAGCAGATCCTACAATGGGCAAAAGAAGAAAGCCTGAAGAGCCACGTTGAAGGCAAGCACCAGGTATCACGAGCATTCAACAAGGCAGAGGTGCTTCAGAGAAGATCTATGGGGAGGTCAGATAATTGGGATATATTGATGCAAATGCACAGTACGGGGTAGAGGATAAAGTAAGGAGATGCGAGTTTAATTTTCTTCCTCCAGCTCCCAAAGATTAGGCTTCTTTGCCCGACTGTTTCATTAACATCAGCATGCAAAATACTGAAGCTTTGCTCAAAGAACAGAAGGTTAGAAATGAAACTAAGAAGAAAAAAAGTTGGGCCAGGAAGGCCAGTGGAATCAAGATAAAGACGACCAGGCTTGCAAAATGGCTTGGCTGCTCACAGAGAAGCACGGCTTCTCGAGAAGGCTGTTTGAAGAGACAGTACTTCATTCACTAAACACTGCAGCTGTGAAGGGAAGCTGAAAGAATGCTGCACTGTACCACACGTACAGTGTGGTAAGAGAGAAAGTGAAGGGGGCAGCGGAGAGGTCTCTATCTCTTGGTAGGAAAACATACATGAAAGTGGAGCTATCAGACTCCACTCATCCTAAAAGCCATCCAAGGCATGCTCATCAAGCACTGCTAAACCTTCCTATCGTGGAAACACCCCTCAGCCCTCACCACACACACTGGGCAGTGATCTGCAGCCATACGACGGTGCTGCTGTCAGGAACCAAACAGACCTCACCGTGCATCAGCTGCACCGGGCTCCAGCACTGCCCTGCTAGCAGCAACCAGATACAACGATGTGTTGCTGGCAGCCTGTTGAGATCAAAATAGCTCCCCTTTTAGAAGTGACACCTCAATGACTTCAGGACTTTATGGACGTGAAATGACTTTAAGGACTCGCATTCCTACTTGAAGCTCTCTCCCAGATAGAACAGCAGTAAGAAAATTTTCAGAGGAAGATTTCTTCCTTCTCATCCTTCCGTCCCCACCTGAACCAGAAAGAAGTCCGAATATTTTCCAGTAGCTTCTGCCTTAATCTCTTTCTCCACTCTCATTTTACCTCGAGAAGCGATGTGGGCTCTCCATTGCTGAGGAAGCTGATAAGGCCTGGTAAGTCTCCCCAAGAGAAGAAAAATATTAAAGCAGAACAAAGAAAGTTTTGTCAGGTGAAAACAGATGAGGCGATTCAGAGTAAGGTTATTTCTCACCGAGAAGCCACCTATTTAAAACTGCTTCAACTCCTCTGCCAAGACATTCCCCTAAAGAAGAGGGCTTAGTGCTTGCTGCTAAAAATACTCTTAACTTGGGCTGATAATCACATCACTGTAAAACATACAGAATTAAGTCATGTGCCGTATGCAGACGGTAAAGCTGCCTTCACCTCCACAGAAAGCTCCCAGCCCCAAGAACAAGGCAGTGCTGCAAGGGTGGATGGGCTGCAAGGAGCAACCCCAGTGCCAGCCAGGATGGGGTCGGAGAACAACACTCTCTGCGGGAGGAGCTTTACAGGGGATAAAACACCTTGTGTAAGGTACTCAGATATCGTGAATTACCTTCCTAAAGGAAGCCTTTCCTAAAGGAAGCCTCTTCCTAGAGCCTTCCTAAAATGCAAAGGGATGGAGAGCCACATCCCGAGTGGCCGTGGAGCGCGCTGATCGTGGCCTCTTTCCAAACAGGGCTGCTGTTCCTGTGGGAATGCGTGGCACCTGAGTGCCCCGTTCCAGGGGACCCGGAGGGAAGCATCCACAGGAAGGAGGTTACCGAGGGATTCCCTCAGCTATTGACACACCGAGATACTTGGCAAGATGCTCTCTCTGGAAACGTCAGAGACACAGATGCTGTGCAAGCTCCCTCTGGGGCTTTTAAGAAGTGCCTGACTCAAATGGAAATCAATGCAAGGCTGGAGTCAACTGCTCCGGAGAGAAAAAGCTCTATGCAGAGTCAAGCCCAGGGCTCCGTTTGTGCACCACCTGGGGCCAAAAAGGGGTGTCCCGCGGCCCCAAATGGCCCACGGGGAGGGAGCAGCTCGTCGGGGGGTGCTCCAAATCCCTTCACCACAGCAGCGAGTTTTTCCCGTATATCGGCCCTCCGCTCTCTTTCCTTTGCTCGGGCTCCAGCCACAGACCGCCCCTCTAACTAGGAACCTATGCCCACGCCCCGAAAGCCGCAGTGCTGCCTGCAGGCTTGCCTAGGGAAAGAGCCCGGAGGGACGCGCAAAACGAACACAGCGGAGGAGCTCCGCAAAGCGGCCGGGCTAACCGCAACGGATGCTGCCGAGCTCAATGCCTGAAAGCTCTCCGCGCTGCCGGGGAGGAGAAGCCCCCCGCGCCCGGCTGGCGGCAGGACGGCCGCGGAGCACCGCGCAAGGAGCGCCGCCGCACCCGCCCAGCTCGGGCTCCGACTCCGGTTCCGCGGCTTCTGCTGCCCTCTGCCAGCCGCGGCAGGGAAGCGCCGCAGCTGCGGCCGCGGAGAAGCCCTCGGGATGCTCCTTCGGAGGGACTGGGGCGGGTCCGCGTAGCTGATTGTTAAGGAGACTGGTTTGAGGACTGCTTGCTCTCCAGGCTCCAGCAAAACCCAAGCCCGCCAAGTAGATGGAGGGTGTTGTCTTCAGAGCCCACCACACACACAGCACTTCTGGCAGCCATGAACACGCGCTTCTGAATGCCTAGGGTTGCACGCGTGGTAAGAGAGGCTGTAGATAAATAATATCACCCGCATATGTGTCACAGCCGTTCAGGTCAGTGAGTGCATTTCTCATAGCTGGAAATGTCCATGGGAGACTTCTGCTCTCCCAGATGAACTTCCACTTTAAACACAGGCTTATTCGAGCGTTAGCATCCCATTGATGCATGAAAGTGTCCCTCTTGTAGGTGAAGTGACCATGAGATGATATTTTTTGCATCTAGACTTTAAAAAAAATATCCATAGCCGAGCTATTCAAGTTGTTTGTTTGGTTTTTTCCTCCTCCAGGGAGAGTCAGGGTTTAAGCCATAGGTTCCACCAACCCAGATAGGGCAAAGCTCAGCCTGTCAACCTACCCATCAGCATTAGGGCCAAAGCCAAGAGAACCTCTGGCCAGCCCTCTTAACCCAGCAACCACAGACCTGCAGAAGTCTCTTGCCTGTGCAGCTCTCAATATCTCAGCAGGACATCTAGGAAATCATGGGTTTCCTCAGGTGTATTTTTGAGGAACAGTAAACCTCAGTTTCCCGCAGCTGCATTAGCACCCCAGACAGCTGGTTAAAGCACATGTAACCCCAGCTCTGCTGGCAGGAGGAGCTTCTGCACAGACCGGCTTCACCCACATAGCTTTCAGCCTTGCCCAGCGTAACGCAACAGAAAGCACAGCAATGACAGCAGAGTAGCAAGGCCCTAGGCTGCAACAAGTGAGGATTTGTTCAAATGCAACAGCCATGAGCACAGAAAATAAAGAAACTTTACCATCAGAAAGCCTCAGGTAGTCAGGGGTCTCCAGCAAGATATCCTCACCTCCACTGCCAACCCTTAAATGAGGGCTGGGAAGGGGTGGAGCCAGGATTCACCCCTTCTGGTCACTCCGGTACATTGCATGCACCTGAGCTCCCCTGGGTTGGCCCTGCCTTCCCACCAGGTGCTCAATCACTGCTTCAAGCTGTGACTTAACATTTCTGCTACACCCAAACAGCAATTGAGCACTAGAATTTTTCCAACTATGCCAGTATAGACATACCATCATGGGGAATGGGAGAGGTGCCCGAGGACTGAAGGAAAGCAAGTGTCACTCCAGTCTTCAAAAAGGGCAAGAGGAGGACCCAGGTAACTATAGACCAGTCAGCCTCACCTCCATCCATGGAAAGGTGATGGAACAACTTATCCAAGGCTCCGTCTCTAGGCGTATCAAGGATAAGAGGGTCTTTAGGGGCAGTCAACATGGCTTCACCAAGGGGAAGTCATGCTTAACCAACCTGATAGCCTTTTGTGAAGACAAAATCAGGTGGATAGATGATGGTAAAGCAGTAGACGTAGTCTATCTTGATTTTAGTAAAGCATTCAATACTGCCTCCCACAGTATCCTTGCAGCTAAACTGAGGAAGCATTATCTGGACAATTGGGTAGTGAGGTGGACTGTGAACTGACTGAGGAAAAGAAGCCAGAAAGTTGTGGTCAATGGAACAGAGTCTAGTTGGAGGCCTGTATCTAGTGGAGTCCCTTGAGGGTCGGTACTGGGACCAGTACTGTTCAGTACATTCATCAATGACTTGGATGAGGGAATAGAGTGCACTGTCAGCGAGTTTGCTGATGACACAAAACTGGGAGGAATGGCTGACATGCCAGAAGGGTGTGCTGCCATCCAGTGAGACCTAGACAGGCTGGAGACTTGGGTGGGGAGGAATTTAGTGAAATATAAGAAAGGCAAGTGTAGAGTCTTGCATCTGGGCAAGAACAATGCCAGGTACCGTTATAGGTTGGGGACTGACCTGTTGGAGAGCAGCGTAGGGGAAAGGGACCTGGGGGTCCTGGTAGACAGCAGGATGACCGTGAACCAGCACTGTGCCCTTGTGGCCAAGAAGGATAATAGCATTCTGAGGTGTATTAGAGGCGGTGTGGTCAGTAGGTCGAGAAGGGTTCTCCTCCCCCTCTACTCTGCCCTGGTCTGCCTGCATCTGGAATACTGCATCCAGTTCTGGGCCCCTCAGTTCAAGAAGGACAGGAAACTGCTTGAGAGAGTCCAGCAAGAGCCACAGAGATAATTAAGGGAGTGGAGCATCTCTCTTACGAGGAGACACTGAGGAAGCTGAGTGTCTTTAGGTTGGAGAAGAGGAGACTGAGGGGTAACCTCATTAATGTTTATAGATATGTAAAGGGTGAGTGTCAGGAGGATGGAGCCGGGGTCTTCTCAGTGACATTCAAAGATAGGCCAAGGGGACCAAGCTGGAACATAGGAGGTTCCACATAAATATGGGAAAAAACTTGTTCACAGTAAGTGTAACAGAACACTGGAACAGGCTGCCCAAAAGAGGTTGTGGGGTCTCTTTCTCTGGAGACATTCAAAACCCACCTGGATGCATTCCTGTGTGACCTGATCTAGGTGTTCCTGCCCTGGCAGGGGGGTTGGACTAGATGATCTTTTGAGGTCCCTCCCAATCCCTGACATTCTGTTCCTGCAGCCCACTGTGCTCCCTAACTGTATGTCTGCACACACATAAACCATAGAGGTACAGGCCATCCCTAGAAGTCTGCTCCTGCCATGTTCTACACTGCTGCAAGCTCTGGAGAGACAGCTCTTAATTGATTTTGTTTGTTTGTTCATTTCATTTCTTACCTTTCACATTAGGACTTCTTAGCTGCCCATAGCTTGTAGGCAGGAGCACTAGGTTGCATCCCTGGGCTGAAGGACCTTAGTTTGATCTCCAAGAGCAAGATCAGCCTTTAAGAACTAACTGTTCAGAGAAAATGACATAACAAGGTATCTCTTTCTTCAACAAAGCTGCTTCCCTGCATTTGTTTGAAGTCTGACCTGATTATTCTTGCAATTGTGTTTTTAATGCTCATCAGGTATCCTTAGAGAAATGGATAGTCACTTTTTTTAGATCACGCATATGCAATCAGACAAACAAGACAAAGCTCACCATCTACAGCCAAAAGCACATCCCTAACAATGACTCCCAAAGAAAGCAGTAGCTGATCAGATGGGACAGGGGATCGCTTTCTTATCTGCCTTGGGCACGCACACCAGAAGTGCCATCTGTCTCCATCACAGGGACAAATGCTGCCCTCATAGTTGAATACACCAAAGGAAGTTGTCTGTTACTCATGCAGTTGTCCTGTTCACGTTAGGAGGTTGTGCACACAATGCTTTTCTGTTTCTTTCTCCCCTAAGTAAACATCCCACATTTGTACAAGTCCACCTAGATATTTAAATATCTATTTAAATATCCATTTAAGGCTGAAAGGCATCTCCTGTAGCTGGGAAGCACCCACCTCTCCCAGGCGCTCAGCCCTCAGCCAGCTAAGACCAAAGCTGAGTTTCCCTCAGCACACACACAGCCTCTGCTGTTGATCCTCTCCACAACAGGATTGGGATCAGAGGCAGTGATGCTGGGGGTGCAGCGTGTCCCCACGTGCATCTCAGGAGTTAAAGCCACAGCAATTTGTGCCTGGAGGGGATTGTAAGGCAGAAAGTTTGAGATGTCTCAAAGTGCTGCCATAAGCAGAAACCATGGGTGCAGGCAACCTCTGCATCTCATAAATCATCGGGAGGGGGCAGAGAACTAGACGCTGTTTCATCAGTTAATTACAACCGTTAATCATACTTTCATTAACCTGAAATGAAACAGCCAGCGTTCCCCCCCCATTTCCACCCCATGCCCCAAATCCCATTTCTCAAATAGCAGTTCCTTGTCAGCCAGGACACACGCTGTTGTTTGCAGCATGCATCTGGGCAGCACCCCATTCACAGGGACCTCCATACCCTACTGCCTTACGTCTCCTCCATGCCCTAGGGATGAAGGAGCAGGGAGTGATGCCCATCTCCTGTGCTGCTCAACCCTCTAGGGGCAGCTGCAGCAGCCACCAGCAAGTCTCCACGCTCCAGGTCTACTCACACATCCCTGACAGCTTCCACTTAGAGTTGGAAAAGACCACTAAGATCACCAAGCTCAGCTGCCAACCCATCCCCACATGCCCACTAAACCATGTCCCTCAGTGCCACATCCACATGTTTCCTGAACACCTCCAGGGATGCCGACTCCCCCACCTCTCTGTGCAGCCTGTGTCTCTTCCTCTCCATCTTATGAGCACCTCGCTACACGAAGACCGAGAGCGAACTCAACTTTTTGCTCTTCTGTACTACCTGCAGGGTTGGAAGAAGGTCAGGCCACCAGGGCTGGGAGAAGAGCTTGGTTATAAGCTACAACCAGAGGCTTCAGGTTCCAGAGTGGCTTTTGCTGTCACCCTCTCCCCCACCCTCTAGGAGCCCTAGATGCACTAAACAGCCCTAGATGCACTAAACAGCCTGTAAACACTAAACATGGGAAATGTATCACCTCTGTCACAGCTGCAGTACAACAGGGCACCCAGCTCAGAAATGAGATATAAAGAACATACTTACTCCCACTGTGTAAAAACTGCTGGGTTAAATGGAACAGAGGATTGCTGGCTCCAGCAAGCATAGCTGATCTCTTCATTTCATGACAGAGTGCTTACTTTGCCAAACATAGTCCTCAACCCCCATGGAGTGGGCACTTTCTCCTGTGTTAAATGTCTTTATATGTTACCAGGTGTGATAGTGGTATATAAATTGTCTTCCTTACATACCTTTCTACAGAAAGAGTCACAGCAGCGTCTCACCAGATGAACCCAGCTTTTTTTGGTTCAACTGAAGTCTTTGATGGGTCTCAGTAGCAGTGGTTTCTGCAGAGGCAGAAGGAGGTGAGTTGCAGAGAAGGGCCAAGAAAGCTTTCATGCCTCCATGGCAGCTTCACACAGAACTTGCCATCATAACTCCTCCAGACTAGGGACAGGAATTTAGAGAAAAAAAAAAGGTCAGAGAGGTCCACATTCCCCTCAGTGTCCTTTTTAACAGCAAATCAAATTCTTCAGCTAAAGAGCCGGATTTCAGTCATTGCTAGCGTGCTCTCAGCTGAACAGGAAAGAGGAAAGAAGAAAGCAGATGTTGGTCTGATAAAATAAAGCCTTTTCTGAGAGCCTTTCCAGCTATTTCAGTCTTTTCAGTTCCGTGTTCCAGAAGTCCTACATGAGCTCCTGTCCTCATCTCCTGCAGAAGCATCCCACAGAGATGTTGCAGAGGAACAGTGCTTTCGGAAGGAATCTCCTACGACCCTACTGGTCCAGGATCCTTACCTTAATGGCAATGCTTTGCTGTTGAGCTGGAGAAGCTTCTTGTCCAATTTGCACCACAGTCTGGTGATCTGGTGTCCAACCATCAGTGCTCCAGAAAGACCAAAGATTTAGCTTGATGACTCATAGGAAGACGTGCAGCCCCGCAACATTCCCTGGCACAGAACAGCCAGCACAATACGATGAACTGAAGCTATATTTTAAGTGACCCTTCCAAACCTAATGCTGACAAAAGGCATGACAGGTAGCACGTGGTCTCGCAGCATTAACCACTACATTCAGGCAGAGCAGCAGACAAACCTTGAATAAGTATACATTCATAGTAATGGCATACAGAAGGGAGATGCTGTAGTGCTCATGTAGGAGCCTGGTGCTTGGCTAAGGAAAGCTCCAAGAGAGGCATCACTTTTGCCTTGGTGCAGAGACCAGCTCAGAGGGCTTTGTTACACCCCAGCAGGCAGTGCTGAGGGGCTGCCTTTAACATAAGCAGCACAGTTCCTCCTGCCTTACTTTGCAGCCCCAGGAGGCTCTAGCAGCACAGAACCAGCCCAGCTGGGACAAGGACACTGCAAACAGGCCCCAGGATTGGTACAGGTCAGGACCTGCTTCTGTGGCAGCCCTGACAGTTAGCATCTGCCTTCTGGTTAAAGCTTTAGCTACAGATTTCCTCAGCCCCTTTGTGCTTACCTGACCCATCATGCCCCAGACAGTCAGAGTGAGGATAAGCTGCATTTGTTATATCCCATCACACTGACAGCGCAGACTACTTGGCATTCACCCTCAGTCTCCCTCAGGATCATTTGTAATCCCCTGGACTTCAGGTCCAACACAGGACATCCTTATCAGCTACCAGCGAGGAGAGCTTAAATGCCAAATAAACACTCCCATGAGTTACAGACCTGCTCTCCCAGCTAAGCAACTCCTACACCTGGCACTGTGCTGGACCACAAGCGCTCACCTTTGCTTAAAGCTAAGCTTCAACTACAAAGCTCTACATTCAGCAGTAAAGTTGACTTAATTTCACCCCTTGTTCTCCCCATGGCTAAACAAGTCTTGCTTGCCTCATTTCTACCATAAAATAGTGACCTTTGCAGCTTGAAATAGCCAAGAAAAAAAGAAATCAAATACGGCATTTTTAATGGCAAGGATAATTAAATATTACATTCCCTGCAACTGCACTCCTAATTTAGCTGGTTGCACGAGAGCTTCTGTTGACAAGATATCTGCAAATCAAAGCAGCTGCTGTAACAAGCTGGCCTTGCCAAACATACTCTGCCTTCACCCACATAAAGTTATTGGGCTCATCAGCTGAGGAGTGTCAATCATCCAAACTTAAGGACTCCCTATACAGAACTTACCTAAGCAGCCCTTCTGGCCTCAAGCTCCAAGAGCTGAAGCCTCTCACCCTTATTAAGAGTGGAGCTGTTAGCCACTTCTTATACCAGACTAGCTACCAAAACAGGAACATGTCACTCACCTTAAGAAAGTCAGCATGAATATTTACTGACTGAATGCAAACTGCACGGCAGCTCTTCGCTGTGCTGCTATCTGTGCCAGCTTTAAGAGCAGCCCAGAGAAGGCATGGCAGCAGGACAGCAAAAAAGGATATGTCTGACCCAGGAACGTGCCAAGGGAGCTTGCTGTAAGTGAGGGTTTTGGGGAAAGCAAGGAGATCCATTGTGTTAAGCGCAGGGTATCAAACTGGGTTAGATGGGACTTTCCCCCCCCAGGGATCTGGTCTGTCAGCCATCGGGGGAAAGCACCTTTTAGAGAAAGCTACGCAACTCTCAGTGCTGCCCAACGCATTTTGAGGTCACGTTCCTTTATCAGCACAACTTCTCTCTGTAGCTGGGAGCACCAGCTGGGCAGATGGCACCCCCAGCCCTCTGTGTTTTACCCCAGCAGGGTTAGGGCACACCCCACATCTTCGTGGCGGCCGCGGTGTTAGCATCACCTCCCTTTGCAATATGTTAAACTCATGCAGGTCACTCTCCTTAGGAACCCTGAAGAGCAGCTGCTAACACATCCGAGCTTGTTTTCAAGGAAAGACCACAAGGTTGGCAAACCTTGCGTACCCACGATAATTCTCTTCATTTCAGTACTTAGCACTGTGACACAGAGCAATCCAGGCTGCAGCTGAAAAGACCGTGCCCAGATTTTCGGCAGCACGTCAGACAGTAAACTCAGCGCCAGGAGAGCTGAAAAGCAACAGAACCTCATCGGCATCTTTCCTCCAGGCTGAAAGCAGTGCTTTGAAGACGCAGGCAAAGGGGAAAGTTCCAACTCACCTGAAGCGTTTTGCTAAGAATAGCTCCTCTAACCCCATCCACGCACTCAGGTTAGACTGTTCTATTTTAAAAGAAAGGTTACAGACGCGGCTTTCTTCTCTTACTTCAAGAAGTTTCTGATCAGCGACTGCTGCAAACACGCTGTGGCACACACAGCCCCCTAACAATTCTGCCTGTAGGGCTCGGTGAAGGGATAGGTTTAACCTCAGACATAACACGTGGGCCATAAGGCAGTAATTGCTCAGGTCCCCTCAGCACTGTGCAGGGGAAGCACAAAGCATCGGCAGGTGGAGGTGCAGAAGGAAGAAGCCTGAAATGAAAAGCAGAACCAGGGAGCGACAACGAGTAAGAACAGGATGCAGACAGACTAACGGACCCGGGCCTCCTCCCTACCCCGCAGCCCCACCACAAAGACAGACCAAATCCAACCCGTGAGACGCCCCACGAAAACACAGCATTTACGATCTCTAAGCGCCCTGATTGAGGTCGGCCGCTGATTAATCGCAGATTTTTGCTGCAGTCTCGGGGCGGCCGCCCCACGCTATCGCGGCGTGCTGCTGGAGGTGGCACCTCCCAGTGGCGGCACAGGAGATGGATGCTGGCAGCAGTGCTCAGGGCTGCCGCTGCCCGGCCGGGGCTTCGTTCCCGCTCAGGCTGTGAGCGCCCTGGGTGAACGCAGCACTTTGCCGAGACGATCAGCGCTTAGAATAATTCCTCAGCAAACACCCCACCTGGAGAGCAAAGCCTTCCTCGCTAATGCCCTGCTTTTGCAACAAGATGTTTCCGCAGGAAGGCTTTTTCACTGGGCTTTAAAGTCATCTTGTCTGCTCCAGATCACCGGCGAGAGATGATGTTTGTGCTAATGCTCAGCTACATATCCCAGGGCAAAGGCCAGAGAGAAATACTGCAGGAGAGCGGAGAGGGAGGGAGAGGAATTCCCTGAGCAGAAATTATTTTGAGCAGAGAAAGCTGCAGAGCGGTGTGGAGTGAGGCAGAAGAAATGCAGGAGAGGGAGGTGGCTGTGCTGGGGGAGATGGAAAAGAACAGAGGAGCCGATGCTCAAAGGCTCCTCCAGAAAGGGCTGGGCAGGGCGCAGCTCACCGGGCCCCGGGGGGGTTCCCTGCCAGGAGCTGGGCTGAGCCGTTCTCCTCCTGCAAAGGGATTCCCTCCGCCACCCGCTGCTGGCGACAAGCCGCTGGAGCGGAGTTCTCCCTGCATGTACGGTGAACAGTAGCCTCATCCCCCGACGCTCCCCTCTGGAGAAGAGATATTCTCTCCCCGTGCCGTGCTGGGTGCTCAGCCTCCAGCGAGAGCCGACGCATCCCATCCCGCAGCTGTTAGGACAGCCCCAGCCCGCACCAAGCAGCCTTGCAAAGCCGTCGTGCTCCCGCATGCACAGCAGGGGCAAGCAAAGCAGCTCCGGAGATGCAAGCCCTGTTCTTTGTGCTTCCCGCAGCCCAGCCCTCATGGCTTTCCTCGTTGTAAAAAGGAGCTGTGACACCACACGCACATTCAAGATCATGTTGCACCGTGCCAGAGCGCAGAGTTTTACAGCCTAAAACCCTAGCTTAAATTCAAGCTGAATCTTCACAACTAACCACTGATTTTCGCTGACAGACTTCCTGAGCGACCTTGGGACACCTGCTCCTTGCATAGCGCCTCAGTGTAAGTGAAAGCCCTTAATTATTACCTTAAACGTTGTTTAGGAAATGGTCTCCTGCTCTGTCTAGCCCTATGGAAGGCTGTGTCCAACTACAAAGAAAGTGGGATGTAGGGAACTCAGCTAAGCACCTCCTTATACTCCTGGTTCTCACCTTTCTTATTGGATGCAGGCTACAGAAGGGTCCTCAGCAGGCTGCCCCACTTGGTATCAAAGAAGCAGCAAAGTAGAACTACCCCACAAGGAGGGATAAGACCAGAACCAAAGAGACCAGAGCATACCGCCCCATTGTACCTGAGCACAGTCCCACCTACGGTCACAAATGAGAACCAGAATACCCAGCTAGAGACAAGACTGCAAAGCACATCTAAGCATTATCTGAGAGATATATTCACAGGTAGCTACAGCACAGCCCAAAGCAAAGAGTGGGTGCATGAGCCTGAGCTTAAATGGAGCCATGGCCCCAATGGGTGGGGTGAGTGGGTGGGGGATGTCCCAGGTGAAGCTGGCTGGGGCAGTCAGGGTCTGGTGGTGCACTTATGATCTTGGCACAGCTGCCACATCACGAGACAAAACTCCCCAGAGGCTGCTGTGTCCTGAGGTTGTGGGTTTTTTTTTTTTTTTTGCTGCCACAGATGAATTTTCCTTCTGTCGTCTCTTGGTTTGTGCTGTTGTGGTTCAGGAAGCAGCAGTGTGCAAAGTGCAGGTGCGAAGTAAAAGCCTCGCAAAGCTGTTCAGAAAGTCGGTTGGTGCTCAGAAGCAGGGAGGGAAACCACACTGAACCCTCACAAGAGACCTGAAGCGCAACCTGGACCAACCTGAGGACGCAGCCAGGGAGAAAGCAGAACATCCCTTTGAGATACTTGAACAAAAGACAGCAAAATATTTAGCCTGGTGCTATCCAAAACAATGTGAAACAATCCTAAATTACGTGCCTGAGGTTAATGCACACTGCCTGTTCTGGGTGCATGGGCAAGCCCCTTTGAGTCGCATCACATCCAGAGTAGAAGTAGGGAGCCCTGCAACTGCCAGTTGTGCAGAAAACCCTGGTGTCCTCACAGGTACTTCAGAGATGCTGCGTGGAAGCAGTGAAGGTTTGGCCATGCAAACAGACCTGCTTTTTAAGCCCCCCTACTTCTTCACTCTTGTGTTTCCTGGGGCTTTTTGGGGCTATTACCTCATGCTTTTTGAAATATAATTTAGAGTGCAACCTGCAGTAGGGATGTGAAAGCTGTGCAGGGTGATGATGAGATCTGTGAGATACCACAGACCAAACAGAGCCCAGGTCTCCCACTTGTACCTCAGATCCTTCTTCACTGCTTGGCTTTGCTTCCCCAAGAGAGGCGCTGGGAAGGAAAAGGGGAAAAAGGGGGGATATCAGAAGAAAACGTTCTCTCTCCCTCCTCCCTGCCAGCCCGGGCTCAGATTATGCTGTTTTTCTCCCACCACAATAACATAGTTATTCAACTTGGCAGCACAAGGTGGAGTGAGTGAGGGAGGACGATGGCGTGTGGCTGGTGGTGTTTTAATCTATCCAACATTTCCCCGTTCTGCCGACTGCAAACTCCTGCCTGGCCATCCCCGCCGCAGCATCCCACGTTGCCATGCCAACAGAGGCTGTCATCCCTGCATTGTGAGAGAATGCTCTGCTTTCTTGGGGACCACAGGCTGGCAACGTGCCCAACTGATGCTGACCCCTCCCCAGGGCATTTTGGGGTTGTTTCTCCCCAGATCTTCCAGTCCCCGGCGATGATCTACCTCTCATCTGCTCCTTTAAGATGTCATTATCAGTGCTTGACTTAATCAGGACACCTTAGCATGATAAACAGCCTTCTCCTGACCCCTGCACTTCCACCGTGAATCAGATACAGCAAAGCAAACAGTTCTTTGCTCCCTGCAACATCACACCACCTCCCTACCCTCATTGCTGCTGTGGAGCGGGCAGAGCTGGAGGGAGTGTGCAGGGCTGGGGTAGAGGGAACCCACAGTGTGGGGGCAGCTGAGGGGCCCTGTGCCAGCATGGGTCCTTTTAGAGCGGGTTTAAAACTTGCCAAGCAGATGTCCTGCAGGGCCACTCAGGAAACGGAAAGTTTGATGATCTTTGCTTTTCTCCACCAGGGTGAAGGTGCTGGTGGAAGGACTGCAGGTGTAGATCTGAGCCTGTGTCAGGAGATAGCATCCTCCCCCAGGGAGCTGAGGAAGGGGAAGCAGTGGCTCTGTCACCTAGTCCCCAGCACACTCCAGGCTGTCCTCTCTTGAGGGAGGAATGTCTCATGATGGAAGACAGCACTTACCTGAGAAAATGTGAATCCCCTCAGATCAGGGCTTTGTCTGATTGTTATGAGGTATGGATGACTTGCAAGGGAATGGGAGGTTGGACTATGTGATCTCCAGAGCTCTCTTGTAAGCAGCGTTCAGGGGAGACCTTACTGCTCTGTACAACTACCTGAAAGGAGGTTGTAGGGAGGTGAGAGTTGTCTCTTTTCCCAGGTAACCAGCGATAGAACAAAGAGGTGATGGCCTGAAGCTGCACCAGGGGAGCTTCAGATTGGATATTAGGAAGATTTTCTTCTCTGAAAGAGTGGTAAAGCATTGGAACAGGCTGCTCAGGGAGGTGGTGGAGTCAGCGTCCCTGGAGGTGTTCAAGAAACACGGAGATATGGCACAGGGGGACAAGGGTTAGTGGGCATGGTGGGGGTGGCTTGGCAGACTAGATAATTCACTGGCCAAGCCCTCTGTGCCTTGGGGACACACATCCAGCTCAGATGTCACTTAAGGTTACATTAGCAAAGTGCTTTGCTCTCTCCAAAGAGAAGAAAAGTGGCCCTGACTGTAGGCAGCAGAGGTTGGAAGAAAGAAGGAGCAGAAATACAGGTTACATCACCTCAGTGTGGACAGTGCTGGGCTGCTGGCTCCAGAGAGTTCCCAGGGAAAGAAGAGGGAAGGCTGAGGGTGCACCAAACTGACAGAGGAGTGGTGCTCTGGAGATGCAAATAGGTGCAGCAAGCTGGCAGCAGGACTGAGAGGGGAAAGAGAAGGAAGGACCTATGGGTTCTGTTTCAGCTGTGAACCTGGTAGGATTTGTGAGCTGAGGCCACCTCCTCAAAGCCCTTTGATTTTCAAATGAGGGCCAGAAAGAAAAGGGAAGGGTGAAGTTTCCAGGACCAGGGAGCTCTGGTTCAAACATCAGCTTATGGGAGCACAGTCCAGTTGGAGCCCAGTGTGGTCACCCACTGCCAACCCAGCCATTACTTGCTGGTCCCAGCACAGCACAGCTCACTTGGGCAGCTCCCTGCCTGCATGGACATCAAAGATGCTGAGCACTGTGGCCACCGCTGTTCCCATTCACATAGGAAGCTGTCTTTCCCTCCCAGAGGAAGTTTGTACTCCAACAGCATCACAGGAACGTTTTTCAGCTCCATTTCCAGCCACTTTGTTCTCCTGCTTCCCTGCAGTTTCCTTGGAAAACTTAATTTTCCCCATGGGCTTCCTTTAGATGAAAACATTTCCCCCCAGTAGATTCGGTGAGCAAAGAAAGCTTCAATTTGGAACCTGAACAGAAATAATCCTTTCCATACTAATTCTCCACCTTGATGATGAAAGAATGGGCGTTCACTGGAAAAACTTGTGCCCTTCTACCCTGGCTTTGTCCAGAACACGTGAGATACAGCCTAAATTTAAGTCAGTAGCTTTCCCAAAGCTCTTGTGCTAGCTTCAGCTCACTTCCTGCTACCTTCTGCAGCAGCTGGCACCAGCATAAAGCAAGGGTAGCACGCTACTCAAGTGTTGCCTTTGCACACACCATAAGCTGGTGTGAGCTGCAGCAGGAGGTGTTGGCTGGTGGAAATCAGATGTTTCTGCTATCGCTCCCATGATAGACAGTTCTTTCCAGGAAAAGATCTTCCTGCCCAATAAAAGGGCAGTGGAGTGAGAGGCCTGGCAGGAGGAAGGCTGAAAAAGGATTCACAGCTCCTCCATGCTGTGCCCTGCATGGGGGGACATGGATAGATTTTGTTCTGATAAGTGCCACAGTCCCTGACAGTTTAAATATAGCATTGCATGATGTTGGAAATGACGAGAAGGGCAAAACAGAACTACATCCTGCACGTCTCAGAAGTAGCCGTGGTCAGGAAAAGTATTTTCGCTCTTCTTCCTAAGTTGGGATAAATCAAGTACAAGTTTTGGAATTCCCTGCCAGGTGGCAGTCCTGTTACAAAGCTGCTTTCAGTCAGGATGGAGGAGTATCGAGATGGAAAGAACTGAGCTAAAAGGTTTATCTTAATTATTAAGGCTGTAGACCAGAGTACAGGGAAACCACAGTCTATTGCAACGCTACTACTGGCTCGCCATGCGAGTGTGAACACGATAGCTTGTTTTATGTGTCCCAGAGGCAGAGTGGATGAATGCCTCCTCCTGAGAACACTGTGAGATGGTGTGTGCTTATTGGAAAAAAGCAAAAAGGGAAGGCAGTGAGCAGCCAGAGGGTTGGCTGACATCCTTGTGTATGTAGGGAGCATCCTGCATGGCAGCAGGGGACAGATGCAGAGGGCTGAGCTCTATCTCCTGCCCAAATCGGTGCTGCAAATGGACTGAAATAAAAGCAGGAGATATGGAAGACTCATGCATAGGACAATACAGCATCCCCAAAAATTTCTTGGTTGGAGGTCTGCAGCCAGGACTCACAGTGCTATGCTCCAGATAGGAGAATCCCAGAGTCCTCTGCCTGGCAGGTTCAGCAGTGGTGCAGGAGGGACCTACCAGGAAGGATATCCAGTGAGAGAGGAGCTGGCACTGCCCCGACAGTGGGCAGAAGTGGTCTCCCTGGGGTCTTCCCCAAGGGCTGCTGATGCCCTGAATGCCTCCCTCAGCTGCAACCCAGCCAGGGCACTGAGTCCTCTCCTCTCTGTGTGCAGAGTGTGCACCCAAGAGTCCTTGTGGGTGCACATGGGAGGATGGAGGTTCAGAGGAACCTGTGGCTTTGAGGGGGGATACACATACCAAGAGCATTTCTTATGGATGGAAACTAATTGCTTTTCATGTCTGTTTTCCCCAGTCCTACATGATTTTTTCCTTTTTTTCCCCCTCCAATTGTAATTTCAAAACAATTTAAAGTAAAGGAAATGAAGGACAGATACATGCTGTATTGACCAAACTGACCTGTTAATGTAAGTTTGGTCCCTCAGGACACCTGGACTGAGACCCTTTTGGGACTGGTCAGAGAGGCGCTGTTATTCCCAGTGAAGCCTTGTGTGGATGCTTGTCACTCAGAAAAAGTCACTGCAATCAACTTTGAAACTTGAGTAGAGTATCCAGGAACCACAAGAGCATCAGGAATACATGACTTCCTTAGAGGAGAACAGGCACAATTCAGAGGAAAACTGCCTATTTTCCACTGTTCTTTGGATTGAAGCCACAACACATCTGAAGAGAGACTACAGCCACTCCCTGGAAGGTGACACCTATGAGGCCTCACAGTTCAGCACCTCTTCCACCTTCCCCTCTCTGTCTTTTCTTTTCCTTCTCATCTGGACTGTCATCTCCCCCGTGGTCCTCCCCACACTTTCGTGTGTCTGCCTTGCTCCAAGCACATTCCTCTCTACTGGAGCACTCACTGCTTCCCTCTGCCACATGCACAGGCTGGAGATGCTCCTCTCCAGCACAGCCCCCAAGATCTGCCCTGTGCTCCATCACTCCCAGCCTGTTGCCAGGTAACACAGCACCACACACATCTCACTCTCAATTTCCAAAATGAAGTGCGTATACAGCGTATGCTCCTCTTGCTCATCCAGAGAGGAACCTCATAGACATTGGATTGGTGCAGCCAAGACAGTGAGGTGCCCCAGCTGTCACTGTTTGCTGTGCCTGCTGCAAATCCAGAATAACCTAGTTCTACTTAGGGCTGTTTCTCACCAGTATAAGAGGGAACACAGAACCCATCTAGGTTATTTTCCATGACAGAGGCATGCCTATCACACAAATACAGGGCTTTGCATACTTGCACATGAGTTTTGCTTTCATATTTGCAAAGTGAATGCTCGAATGACCTAGAAGTTGAGGCATGACCAGAGCTTATTAGCTGTCAGCAGGCTGATGGACTGTCAGTCCTATTTCAGGACCAAGATACATGTTGCACTGTCTTCCATCCTATAATGTACAAATTGCATTTCATGACAGCAATATAACACTCCTGAGAGCAAGTTTTGGCACCATTATCACCCTTCCCAGGTCGTAAAAGTCACTCACTCTCAGCCACCTGTTTTAGAGCTCTCAAACGAAGCCCCTTGGAACCACGAGAGTGGCTGAAGGCCACGGGAAAGCACATATGAATATCATCTCACATAAAACACTGAGTTAACGAGGAGCACACATCATGTGCCCAGTGAGAACATTTTACAAATTCCCCATTCCAGCCAGGAGCAGCCATGGAGGAAGCACATATCTGCCTCAATTTCCCACTTGAAAAATAAAAACAAAAATTTATGACACACAAAGGAGTAGGGCTGTTCCTTCTACACTCTTGGAAAGTTTGAAAGCAGTTTTGTGTTATCTCTTATCTCTGCTCAGATGAGAAAGGCAAGATGGGCACCTTGATGTGTGTGACACCAGTGTCTGTCATCTTCCAGCCAGAAGACTTTATGCATTTGGTTGTCATCCTGAAGCTTTCTGTCTTTGTGATGGTCCCTTCAGTAAGTCTTACTCAGGCACCTTCTGTGTATTGCCTCTGTCATATTACCACTCACAACTGTCCTCCACACTGTGACCACACAGGTCATCTTTTCCTGTTACTTCCAGAACATAGTTGAGCCTGGATGACCCTTACAAACCCTGTATGTATGGTCAGTATTTACAAACAAATCTCAAGCTGATGGCCCAGCCAGCCCTTGCTGGGCTCTAGCATAGGAGGTGACTGAACACATAAGAGCTGGAGAGCATTTAATTACTGCAGGAACAAACAGGATCTCCTGGCTGAAGTGCTTCCAGCCACTGGGTCTCTGCCCATGAAGGAGACCATCATGAGCTTTGTCATGGGATAAAATACAAAGTCCTGTGTGCCTGGGCTGAATGAGATGTGAACTTGATGAACATCAAGCTAGTGAGGGAAACAGGTACCCTGCTGTAACACAATGGAAAGCACACCAATGACAGCAGAGCAGCAAAGCCCCAGGCTACAGCAAGTGACAGTTTGTTCAAATGCAACAGTCATGTGCACAAAAATAAAGTGAAGAAGCTGCTTACCTTCAGAAGACTTCAGATACGCAGAAATCTCCACCAAAAAACACTTACCTCCACTGCCAACCCTTAAATGAGGTCTGGGAAGGGATGGATCCTGGCTCCACCCCTTCTAGTCTCTCAGGTACATTGCACGCACCTGAGCTGTCCTGGTTGGCCCTGCCTTCCCACCAGGTGCTCAATCACTGCTTCAAGCCATCACTTAGCATTTCTGCTACACTGGCAATGTGCAGGAACAATCTCTTCTATCTCGTTGGCTTCAGCCCATCGACACATAAGTTGGAGCTTCAAGGTTTGCTCTGGAAACTTCCTGCTTCTGTGGCCAATAGGGCCCAGGTTCTGGCATTGTTGTCTTTTCCTTCCTCCTTGGTGATGGTGTTCAACTGACCTTAAAGCAAGAAACTGGCATGGATAGAGGGGGGAAAAAGGTGCTGAAGCCATCCAGCCCTCTCTACAGAGTTCAGGGGCACTTTTTAAATCTAGACCATGGAATCACAGAGTCATTAAGGTTGGAAAAGACCACTAAGATCATCTAGTCCAACTGTCAACTCATCCCTACCATGCCCACTATACCACGTCCCTCAGTGTCACGTCTGCCCCTTTCTTGATCACCTCCAGGGATGGTGACTCCACCACCCCCAGGCAGATCAACACTTCCTCCCAACATGGTGTCATCAGAAAGCTTATTGAGGGATCCTTGCAGTCCTCTTCACCACTGCTCCCAGTAATTTCTGCTGTCTCTCCAGGACTGCAGCTAGGAGGCTTGATTCTGAAGGGCAGTTGTCTTTCAGCTTAAATGGGAAGGAACATCCATGGCACTGAGGGGTGCCACAGCACCCAAAACCGAGGAGCCTCATGAGAGACATACACAGTAGATCTCCATCCATAGCAATAATGAGTTTGAAGATGCTTTTTTTTTTTTGCACTTCTTAACTGTCTGCAGGGACTGGAGCTCCTTGTCCTTTCCTTGGGTCCTTTGCACTGCCAGTCCTAACACTATCAGAAATGCCAGTCCCAAAGAGCATTGCTATTGTTCCTAACTGCAGTCGTGGAAATGTGAAGAGAAATTAAATGGGGGGCCTTTGATTTGCTAAGTTCAAACCTGAGTAGGCCTTTACCACAGAGCAGGCCTTAGTGTCTCTGTCACTCTGCAGACGTTTGCGTGGCAGGAGAGGCTGTGGCATGGGGAGTCTGCCATGCATAGGGCTGTTCTTTCACCATAGATGTAGAAGCAAGAGCTTCTCAATAACTACAACTATCCCAGCACTTTGGCAACCATTATTGAAGGACCTTCACTTGGCTGTACCATTTTTCAAATGAATGAAAGCTCAGACTGGTCTGCAGGCTTGTAATAAAGGACGACTGAAATGGGAGGCAGTGCCTGAACTCACCTCCATTGAAAATTCATTCTGCCTCCCCACCAGTTTCCATCCTCCGGTAAAAGAGATTTGAGCACAGGCAAGATGCACTGCTGCATGCAAAGCTCTGCTCACCAGTTCACCCATTCACAGTTCCTAAAAATAGCAAACATTTCCGCTCGCTCTTGAGAATTCTGCACTATCTTGCAGAAGTGCAAGATGAAGGATCTTAAACTCAGCGAAGATGGAGAACCCTGGATATAGACTATGCCTTTGGGATATTTCCTTAGAGATATACAGCATCTAGCATATGGTGTGTCCATGCTCTTGGGGCTGATGTGAGGAGGGATTGGTGTCTTACAGGACACAGAGTTGCCAAAAAATGATGCTCCCAGCTGTTCAAGCAGTTGTTGGTGTCTGTCAGCCACATCCATATATGTGGTCTTCCCATCCAGGACCGATGCCCAAAGGTGATTACGTGGCACTGTAATTGCTGGTAGAAACTTTGTCCTGTGGAAGGTCTTGAAGAAAACCTTTTCTGCTAGGAGCCCACAGGATGTAACTGCCAAAGGTTTCTGTCTTGATGAGATCAGGCCTAGGCGCAGCTGCAGCAAGTGCAGGAAGAAAAGGCCATGTCCTACACAAAGCAGGAAACATTCCCTTGCCTCTGCCCTTCCCTGTTTCCACATCACGAGGTACACTTCATTTATTTGCGGGGTGTTTTTCGTCTTCTGTGCAGGAAGATCAGTAGCACTTCTGGTCTAGTGCCCAATTTGCTTTGCTTTCTCTTCTCTTGTTTTGTTTCTTGTGGTTTTTTTTTGTTGTTGTTGTTGTGTTTTTTTTTGGTTTGGTTTGGTGTTTTTTTTTTTTGCTGTTGTTGATTGGGTTTGGTTTTTTATTGCTGTTGTTGATGATTATTTTTTCCTGCTCTGGAAATATAGCCATGTTCTTCAGGGAGTTGCTGGTTTGACAGAAGAGCCAGCCTTGTCCCCTCCTCTCAGCAGTGCATGGAGACCAGTAAGATTTTCCACCTTGATGGCAAGCCCTGGGGAGAAGTGGCACTTAGCTGATAACTGCAATGGCAAGGGAAAGAGCTCCTTGTTCCCCCTGCCACAACAGCTCCTCAGGGCCAGAGGTGACACAGCTAAGTGGTACTGGTAGACATTTATTTTGGATGCTCCCTAGTGCTAGTTCTAATTATGGTATTTACTGATGTGGGATACTTTCTACAGAAGTATCTATCCAAGCTCCATTTGCTAGATGCACCTGTGTGCATGGAGAAGAGGTCTGAAACATGCCCTCGTGCTGGCAAAGCCCTGTTTTCTCTTTCTTTCCCTTCTTTTACGGAAAGGTAGATGAAATCTGATTCATTGCTTGGCTACTTTACTTGTGCAGACGCTTCAGGACAGCACTGATTTCTCTCTCCGTGTCACGAACCCAAAGATGGAGGTAGCAGACAGACATACACCTAGCAAGTGCTGAACCATTGGACACCATGAACCATGGTAGCTATAGACCAGTCACCATGATCTGTAGAGACTTTTTGCATAGCGCTATCACACTGTGACTGTGGGACTTGGAGACAGGAGTGTCCACAGGAGAAAAAGGTTATGGTGTAGAGCTTGCAGCGGAGCAACAAGTAGGAGAGTAGTTCAAATAACAGAGGACAGTGGACAGCCGTGAGCAAATTCCTCCATGGTCTCTTCAGGATGATTGCAGCCACAGCACGCCAACTCCAGCAGCTTCCAGTGGCTCTTTTTTTACTCAGAACATGAACTTGAGAAATAAACACTGTTGGGCTCTCTCTGGAGAGCAGACAGCCCCTGAGAAGGGGAGACCCAGCTCTTGGGGCTCTGGGGGTCTTGAGGCTGCCCATCTTCTGGAGGGGAAGAAACAAACTCCTCAGCGAGCATCTTTGTGCATCAAATGTGCATCAGCCTTAATGAGACTCAGCAGAGATGGGTGACTAATTCCAGAGCAGTCGTTTATTCGTGAACATGGCTTCAGGTAGATTACTCAAGAGCACACAATGGTGTCTTTGAATGCATTTGCTGCTAAGCAATTGGCTTTCCCAGGCTCCATGTTGTGGCTGAATGGTCAGATAATTCATGTGATACGGTTTCTGCTCCCGACTGGGTGAACTTGCAAGCACAGATGTCACCATTTGTGAGCATAATTTTTCCCCTTCATGTATGGCCCTGACATTTGCTTTCCACTTACCTTTTTGCCAGTAACATGCAATCACATTTGGTGGGATGGAACACTGCTAACAGACCAGAGAAGGAAGGAGTGGAATGGCCCAGTGTGGGGATAAATGGGGCCTTTGGTGTCCAGAGCTTTGAGAGAGGCAAAGGCTTCTCATCTCTCCCAGGAGCATCTCTCTGGTACCCAGCAACTTAATTCAGAAGGAGCGCTTCAGAAACATGCTGCTGCCAGGAGACCTGCACACTGCTGCAGCAGTGGATGGGGTTAATACCACACCTGTGTGACAGTGGGCAGTGAGGGGAGCTGGAGCTGTGCCTCCCACACTCGAGGCTCCCAGTGGCACATTCGCACATGGGGAAACATCATAGGATCTGGATATCATGCCAGCAATACCTGTGTCCTGCACCACAGGGCCAGTTGCTCCAGATGAGGCATGAGCAATCAGACAGGAGACAACGTGCCATGTGGAAATGGTGGAAGCGGCTGATCTTTGGCTAGAGGCTGAACCTGACAAAGTACAAGCTCAGATCTGCTGGGCTGATTCCTCCTCTGCAACAAGCATGCAGGGAAACCCTATTGCTTTGGAAGAGCCCCCAAGCCATGAGTATCATGAGATATGAGGAGGGCTCATTTTCCACCAGCATCAGCAGTTGTTGCGACATCTTTTCCCTTTCCATTCTTGCAGACCCTTGGTGTGGATGCAAAACCTTCCTGGATCCTCCTTTTCCCCCTGAGCCTTGCATGCTGGCTGCCCCCAGGATCTCCCTGCTGTGACGAGAGCTGCCCAGGGAGGATGGTCCCTGGTGACACCACGGTAGTGTTCTGCAACCCTTGTTTCAATGCACAGAACATCAGTTTGGGTTGCTTCTCTTCCCATGGGCTTGCATAGGAACAGCCCCAATGGGTTGGTAAGTGCAGTGGGCAGAAGGGCTGCTCAGAGATGCTCTCCGGGTTCAAGGACTGACAACCTGCAGATGAGGGTGTTGCCCAGCTGCCACCCCTCATTGCCTCATGTGCCTCTTCAGGGGTGCTTTGAGTCTCACCCTGCCCAGCTGCAGTCACACGTCTGCTCTGCATTCAGGCCCAAAGGGCATTGGAGAGCACCCACACACAGGTGTCAGCCAGTGCCAGTGGGGTGCAAAAGGAAGGGAGAACCCTGCTTCAAGGTCTGCTCCCTCCCTGCATCTCCTGCCTGGATGGTGCTGGTGGGAGGGCTCGGATGGTTCCTCCCAGGGCTACCGCCCCTGCTCTGTGCTTACAGTTCCACTGTGGCTCTCCTTCTTCCTAGAAAAAATTCCTCCATGGAAATCCATCACTCCATGCCTGATCTAGAGTGGTAGAGCTCCTTAATTATATTACTTATTTAAGATAAAGATCAGAAGCCGATACACAGGAGACTGTGACTGAAGATTTCAATGACTGTTACCACTTCAGTGGGCAAAACTATAGCATCAGCAGCTGATCCTCAGCAGCGTTTCAAGCAGTTTTGGCTCCCTTTCCCCAGACTTTGTTATGCCCATAGGACAACACTCCCTGGGGAAAGCTGAGCATCCCTACTGACCTGCGCTTCCCTGGCCCGGAAAGGCCCCCAGCCCCACCAGACCTCAGAAGGTCATCCCCAGCTCCCCAGGAGGCCACCAGGCCACCCTCTGCCCTGTGGCATGGAAGGACTTCCAGCAGATCACCTTCTCCTTTATCTCTGTGGCTGGAGGAAGAACTCCAGCCTTTGCTGATCACACCATTCCAGACAACCACGGCAACCATCAGCTCCTGCAGCTCAGCCACCCTTGTCCAGGCGCACCCCCTTGCCTCCCACTCCATCCTCTCCCTTGCTCCCACCTCCCCAGGAATAAGCAAAACCCTCCCCTCTGCAAGCCAGCAGGAGTTAACGCTGTCAGCCATGACGTCAGGATCGCAATTTGCCCGGAGAGTCCCCCTCCCCATCCCCAAACTCCCTCTCTCCTCCCCTCCTCTTGTGACTTTGCAATGAGCAGCAAAACTCCACAGGAGCTGCGGCAACAGCACTAGGGAGACATCCAGCCTCCCTCAGAGAGTGGCTCCTTCCACAGACAGGGATTTATTTATTTTTTAAAACAGGCATATATGTATTTATTTATTTACCAAATCGCGTTTGTTTTTCCCTTTTTTTCCTCCCTTTTCTTTTTTTAACCCTTTCCGAGAAGCCCCAAACCATCCAAGTGGCGAGCCTGAGCTTGCCATAAAATAGAATAACAGCACGGTGGGGTGGCACTAATTCCCCTTCTCCCTCGGAAAATAAAGAGGGAGGGGGGAGCAGGTAGATAAAATCCAGAATAAAACTGTATCGCTCGATAACTCACACCTCCCCCCTCACACACACACACGCACGCACACAGACACACACACCACTCTCTTTCTCCTCCTCCTCTTCTCTGAAGGTGGGTAGCGGGAGCCATGCAACATCTGCAGAACCGGATGGCAAAAGAGCAGGAGGAAAAATAATCCAAGTGGAGTGCTCAAGGGACGCTGAGTTCTTCTTTTTTTTTTGTTTTTTTTTTTTTTTTT
>PPHD01002793.1:0-11437 GCA_002909625.1 Bambusicola thoracicus
ACCATCCACAAGAGACAAAACACAAAAGAGTGAAAAATACGCTCAAATGCTGTGCCTTGCCTGACATCATGAAATATCCCAGTGGAAAACCCACACGTAACTTGTCAGCCAGTGCCCTTCCCAGGGAAGGACCCACGTCCTATATAAACATGGGGCCAAGCACTCAAAGATATCACATAATGCAGGAGAATCACCTCTTCTCAACATACTAAGGCTTCAAGTCTCCTCTAACAAATATACCTGCATGGTCTCTGCCACTACTCTAGAACAAGACACCTCTTTCGATGTCCTTAAATTTATTCCCATATCATACACAGTTTAGTCTGGGCAATTGTAGTTAATTTCTAAGTCTGGGAAATGTGCTTCTTAACTATTTTCTTAATACTTTGGTAAATATCTTATTTTTACATTTACAGAGGCACTAAGTTGTGGCTTTTTTTCCCCAAGCTCCCCAAGATTTGTCAGGAATGTGAGGCAAGATATAGAGTTATTAGAAATGTCTATTTCCCAAGCCATTCACCAGCTTCTATCACTGAAAAGATTGGTTAATTCTCAAGCAACTATATTACGTTTCAATTCACAAAATTCTCTGTTAATAAATACACTAACACGCACAGGCAGAAGAGCACTCTTCTGAATCTTTCAGCGATCAAAAGAAACAAATTGTACATTTATTTCATGTTCCATCTCTTACTAAGAGGGGCCTTTTCTTATGAACAAAGCAGAGAGAGTTTTGTTGTTGTTTTTTCCTTTATGGTAAAATCTGGAGCAGGTCAAAGGCTGTGACTTTTATTCAAAGAACAATACAAAAATTATTACAATGCCTTCCAAATTCTTCTCTAATATACAGTTATTTCCTAGCTACTCTCTGACTTCACTTCGAAGAACAGAATTACTCAAGTCTGACTACATGAAAAAGAGCACGGAAATAAGTTCGTACAGGTGATACAGCATGTAATGAATCAAAAGGGATACGTCAGCTTGGATGAGCTGACAGGGTGCATGAGAGGTATTGGTGCACACTGTAAGCAAAGGAGAATGTCATAAGCCAGCCATCACTTTGGGAAGAAGGAAGGCAAGCCTGAACCCTCCATCCTGGCCAATTCTTTATTTCTCTATCCCTCCTCTGGTCCGTCTTCCGCTAACATACCCAGAGCTTCTTTCTTGATAATTTATGCACTGCAACTTCTTTCAATTCCAAATCACACCTTCATCCTTGCCCAAAATAATCTTCTAAGATCTTGCTTACAAGAGCATTTTTTATGAAGTACATTCACTTTTAAAACACTTTCTCTATGAACTCTCCATTGTCCTCTACTGAAAACACTCTGCAAAAGAAAACTGTGGTACCGAGCCAAGTGGACATCATGTCCCGAAACACAAAATAACAACCTTGCGTTAGGAACTTAATTTTCAACTGACTAGCTATCAAGCTCACAGATATTAAATGATTTCTGTACTTGCAGAAGTACAACAGGGGCTCTCAAAGAATTTATGTGTTTTGCAAAATTTTATCAAAGGAGTTTAGTAAGCAAAAAAAAAAAAATCAATAGTTTTTGTTAAAGGGAAAGGAAAACATAGGAGCTAACATTATGTGTGTTGCACCATTCACCTAAATTCACAAGACATTTTTTTTCTGTCACTCATCTCATTTATTCTCCTTCAAGGTGTAATCCCCCCTAGTGTCTTGTCTCATCTCCTGACAGGCTGCAAGTGTTTCAGAGCAGGCACAATTGTCTTACTTGCTATATAAATCAAGTTACATGCTAACGTTAAATTATAATGTTTTGACAAGATTTTTAGGTTGAACCTGATTATATGAAACAATAGAGCTCTCCAATTTTATCCTGAAATTTTCTTCTTAAAAAAAAAACCAAAAAACAAAAACTAGAAAAGGACAAGCAGAATTTTATTACCCATTCTTTCTTTCTTTCTTTTACTTATTGTTTTTATTGTTTTCCTCCTCCCTTACTTCGATGGACACAAAGTAAAAGAAGTCAGAGGTCATAAAAAGAGAAGGAAAAAAAAAAGCAGCGTAAAGAACATAACAAGTAAGAAGCAAAAACAAATCTTTATATTCCAAAACCAGAATGCTCATCTAAATTCTATGAAACATATCAGAATAAACATTTCCTTATAGTACATTCTATTGAATGAAAAAGGACCTACATTATCTTCTCCCTGTTTTTTATAAGCTCCACAAAAAGCCATAATAATTTTACACTCAATTTATTACTTAAATATATTTATAATGAACAATCACAGCTGATGGGTAACTGACAGGTAAGCTGGTGCATCTCTTCTCACCACTCTTTCATTCTCATTCTCTCGTGTTTTTTTTTGTTTGTTTGTTTTTTGGGGTGCAGTGGCGGACATGCAGTAAGAGTAACACTGGCAGTGTTCCCCAGCTTGTGGCTCTACGCATTAGGGATTTAGATAGATAATAAGAGTATGTAGAAGACACCACTAGTGCCTTCCAAAATGAAATCCAAACCAGTTTCCTGGCTTCCTTTGAGCGTAGTTCTGACAACATTGATCAACAGCTAACTACAAGAGGTTAGCTACTTTCAGGTTTTAGAGAAATTTTTTGGCCCTCAGAAGAGGTAGCTTTGGAGGGATCTAAAAGTAGCCTTCCAGTTCCTATGAGCAGGTCACCAAGAAGACAGAGCCAGGCTCCTCATGGCAGAGTTTGGTTGGAGGACAAGAGCCAATGGACAGGAATTAAATTAAGAGAAAATTAGATTTTCCCCATGAGGGGAGTCTGACATTGAAACAAGCTGTTATAGTAGGTTGTGCAGGAGTAGGAGGCTGAACTACAGACCTCCTGAGATCCCTTCCAACCAGAATAACCCTGTGATCTCATGATTTCCAGGGTTCCCAAATACCTGTTTTAAACCTGTTGAATAAACAACACCTATTCAAAAGGTCTTGAGTACTAGGGAAAACCAATATATTTCCAGCAAGATTTGTACATGCCCATAAGTTTAAAAATCAGGACTTTTATTTGATGGATACTATGGATAATAGTGCCAAAACATCAGGTTATCTGTTATGGCCTAGAAACTAAGCTGAAACTATCAGCTTATTTTCACAGGACCATTATTTTGCCTGTCCTTTTTGTTTTTATTGGCGTGATTGTGAGAAGTTACACATAGGTTTAGGGGTTATGGGATGCTTTCTGTTAGAAATAGTCTTCAGCTGTGTTATTTTTTGCAGTTTTGATACTTTCTGTTGCATTTGCAGCAATACAGAAGTGACACATTTTCATGTATGTTAAAAGGCAAAGTTGTTACCAAAAATTCCTCATTCTCGCTGTTTCTATCCACAATGCTATTATTCTTTTCTTATCCTGGGGGAAAGATGAGGGTTTAGTCATATGTTCAGTCGTTTCTAAGGCATAAACAGTAGCCCTGAAAGATGACTAGCATCTTTATAAAGAAGCTACAGTATGTGGTCTTCACAACACATGGTTCCTATTTTTGTCATTCTGATAAAAGCATAGCAATGTCAATATTTTTTTCTTGTGATTTGGTGATTGTCAAAGACCTGTATGTCAGCTGATACAGCTGACACAGTTAAACCAGAAATTAGCACTCAGCTTTTTCAGAAGCCAGACACATGGACACCAAGTACATAAAAAATTATAAGACAGTCCACATGATAGTCCATTAAACAATAAAACATGTGACTAACTAAAAAACAGAGATACATCAGCAAATTTCCCGGAGGAAGTTTATGGTATTTAACTCCTAAACATTAATTTTATTGTACTGTATGAGGAACCAATTAACTGAGAGTTTCATTTTTATCAGACAAGGAAATACTGCTCAGAATATAGATGAACAGTAAATTCAGTGTATTTTAATTGTATTAGTCTTGGCTCGTTCATCTCACACATTTTTGCCTATTTAAAAGGTAATAAGATATTTCATCAATAACTTTGTATGCTTTATTTTGCTTAGAGCACTTCCAGCAGCAATAAGCTGATACGTAAGAGACATACAATGCACCTATTGTATATTCGCATTTTTCCCCACTAATTGGATATGGTTGAAATAGTGATTAAAGTGTTTTCAGAAAGCCCCTTGTTGATGACATCTGACCGGGAAGACAATATGATTTGTTACAACAAATTATGCACAAGGGAGAGGAGAAATGGGCAAGTAAAAACAGTTCTTCTTTCTAAAATCTGGCATGTTTCCATAAAAATAACTTAGATATCAGCAAACAAAGGACTACCTAGAAGTCTTCATGAGAATTTGTGAATAACTTGGAAAATATCTTTGGTCTAAATACCACTTTAAGAACATTCTGAAGTACAGTATTACTAACTGTTGTTTCTTGCGAAAAGAGAACAAATCCTAAAATCCTCATTTAATTCAATTTCTTGAACACCTCTTTGTAGTAAACCAACAGTGATGTTTTTTATCCTCCAACAGGGAATCTGCCACTCTACAGCTGAAATGATACAGAAAAACCCCAAGAACAACACACCATGCCCACTATGCTAAGTATCTAGTCAGCATTTCACACCCTTTTAAAGGCTTCATCAAATACTTAAAGAAGCAATGGAGCACACTTTCCAAAATGAATGTTACTTAACATCACTAACTTGGGGGAACTCATCTTCTTTATAAAGTTTGGATCAGTGTCTTTTAGTGGAAAACTAGTAGAACACAGTGCTGCAAATGCATGCTCACAGAAGAGGTATGGGGAAGCATCCTGCCTCTGCACATTCTGCTGCTAACAAATTTACTACTGCTCCCAACTTAACCCCTTCTGCCTTTCCTTTAAATAGTTCTCCAGAAGAACCCTCTCCATTTTCACAAGTTTTTATTTCCTTCCCTTTATTACCGCTTATACAGGAGATGATCTCACTTTAATGTTCCACGTACAAACCTACACATGGGCATTCATAAAAGGATCACGCTAACCACGACTGTGGAGCAGCTCCCTCTGAGGTGGAACTATGCTTTCTTTTGAGGGCACAATACAAAAACTTATCTTCTATCACTTAACGCTGTTTTAATGCTTTCGAAGCACTTCACAAATATTAATTAGCTCTAAATAAATTTTAATTATTTCTAAGAGTGGCCCTAGAAGATCTGTATCATCTGGTGTGAAATCTGACTTCGGTGAAACCAACTGCAACAGCTCCTCAGACCGCAATCGAACTGACATTTCAGTCACCATCATGAAAATGCTGGAGTTGCGTATCATCTAGCAAGTATCACAAGTGGAGTTAACTAGCAACAGCAGCAGTAACAAACAACAGGGTTAAGCACTGCTTACTGAGAACAAATGAGAAGGGTTACACAACCTGAGTTTATCTGCATAGCTTAAATGTGGGAGAAGCTTCACAACAGTCTGGGAAATGCGGTATTCTGGCTGTTTGGTTTCAGCATCAGCTGAAATGGAAGGAGCTCACTGCCGGTAAAACCCAATCTATTAATATACGTAGGATACTGGGGTTAACTCTTAACAACTGCACACGGCACAGGTCACCTAGTTAATACTTCACTTTGAAGCACCCACTCTTTATTGAGAGATTTCTATCTGACATATATGATTATATATAATATAAATATTAATTAAATCTAAAAATAGATAAATATTATACATTGTGCATATAATAATATACAAAGAGGTTTGCATATAAGCTAAAATATTTAAATTCCAAATAGCACAGTGAATAGATATGTAGAAAATGGGTAGGTAACTCGTGTTTTTCTTGTTGATAATGGACAATATAGCTACATCACATACTTCCAACTTATTTTTTCACGTGAAAAAATGCTGTAGTTGTAAATAATAGCATTCAGTATTCTACAATGTTATTTAATATTTTACACGTTAATTCTGTCTAGGTATGGAGATTAAGAATTAACTGGCACCATAGATCATACATATTTTTTCTCAAATATAAATGTAATCCTAATAGAAGTTCCTCCCTTTTTCTGTGCCAACTTTACCACTACACAATATGCCACAGAGAAAAAAGGGGAAGTGTCAACTTGTGTAAATTGTCTCTTATGTAATGCAAACCATCTGTTTAAAAAACAAAACAAAATGAAAAACGAAGCCACTCCCAAGCATGATCTGCTATGGTTAAAAAGAAAGAAAAGAAAATTTACTACGCTGAATTGGAAGCTGAAAATCATGACCTGCCATGTAGCCATGGAAAAAATATTTACCCATCTCCTCCCTATATTTATCCAATTTTGAAAATATTTTGAGAAGTGACTAATTTATTGAGTACGTATTAGAGATTGATACTGTTGTATTCCCTTTAGAATCTCAGCCTTATAAAATATTTCCAGTCAGATAGGAACCTAAGTGGATAAACCACTGCATCGGAAGATCCCTGAGTGCCGAACAACTGGAATCTGGCAAAGTATATAGGTACAAAGTATCACTACAATCTTGCCCTGTTCTTCTGTTCTTCTTTGGGGATTAGTCATGACAGAAATTTAAATGGACCCATTATGACCTGCTATGACTATTTTTGTCCTATGCAGTCCAACCTTCATAAAAGGAAGTATGCATGGCAAAAACAGTACTCTTCTGTTCCACAGTCTCTCTCTCTCATTAAAGCCATTACTTAATTGGGAAACAAGGAGTGAGAAACCCTACCACACACACTCTTTGAAAGCACTGGGAGACATAAGTCTAACCCACTGTTGCTCTAAGATGGACAGGTAAATCAAAAGGCACTGAATAAATGAATTTGGCTTTGTTACCTAAGCTGAATGAGACAAAAAGGATGAATACCTATCTATGCCACTTTTTTTTTTTTTTCTCTTTCACTAACCTCAAGGCTTGATCACACCTTCCCTTCCAGCTGCAGCTGTGCTGGCTGAAGAGGCCATCGTCTCCACGCACAGCCCTCTGCCAAAGGTTACCATTGTGACCATTGCTTGTTTAATTGCTTCCCAAAATGTTTCCATTAAACCTAGCCAGCTTAGTTTAAGCAATTTTAACAGAATTCAGCAGCTATCCCAGTTTGTACAGAAGCAAGTTATTGAGTGCTTAAGCTAGGCCTGGCTGCCAGAAGTTAGAGGCACAGAGATGAGCGACAAGAGGCAGTTACCTCTCCAGTCACTTGGCCTGCAGGCAGAAGGAGACAGGTAACCCATGAGGTGTGAAATAGCTCAGCTGACTACAGGTCTGAGTGCCTCAGATGACCTGCTGCTTCATTTGAGACACAACTGTGACGAAGTTATTTTTCAAAGGGGCAGGGCACATAATAGTATAAACACTATTGAAGTATAGTATAAACACTTTGAAGGTGTTCCCAGCTAAGGGGACACCTTAGTTATCCATAACCACAGTACTGAACGTCAATAATTATTTATGAAATACAGGTTATTTGTCATGGCATTTTTCCCTTCCTTTTCCTTCAAACTCTCAAATCTCTTTTATTGAGAAACACCATCTGAATTTCTCTAAGAATTGATCTTCATGGGTGTTAGATATTTGTCATTGGAAATGAATTGTCCCATGGAGATTTTTGCTGTCCATGTGTGTAGGTTGTTAACAAACAGTTGCAGTCAGATAAAGATGCAGGTAATGGGATCCTCAGAAGTTCATACTAAGGTTTTTCTTGCAAAAGTGAACTTTGTGAAAGTTAGGTATTTAATGTGCTGAAAAGTTGAGCAAATTGATCTCCTCTAAGTTCTCCAATGAACTGCTACACTGGTACCAACTTTAGTTCATTTCAAGCTAGCACAGATAACTGTACTGAAGTTCAGAGTATATATAAACAGTACAAACATTTGCTAAATATCCTTAAGACTTAGATCCCAGTGTCTTTTCAAATGGAGATTTAGTCTCCAAAATCACTCAGGTGCTGTAGAAAATGCTATCCAAACCTCTTTGTTTTTCAGTCTCCCACATCTTTGCCAAGAGTCCTGATAAACAGAAGGGCAAGCAGAGAAGTGGGAGAAATATGTTTTAATGGCTTGTCAAAAACATTACTTGATGTGAACATGTTATAGTTTTAAGGCACTTCCTTTTTCTTCCCTGCTACAAGCTTGCTAGGTGTAGCTAAATCCGTATATGCTTTTGTTTACACTAAACTGTGAGTGAAAAGAAAAATCCTTTGGACTACTTATCACTTTTCCTCAGCTTCTCTGTTAAATTCAGTCAAACATGCCAGGGAATCACCAAACACAGAGCTGCCTTTTTCCACTGGCTTCTGCTCAGTCCTAGACCTTGGCATGCTGTTAATTCCAAGCCTTACTGCCAAGAGCAGCAGCCACTTTGCTCTTTTTTGTTTTTCATTTTCAAGGTTACACAAATACATGATGTCATATGTACTTCATAGATGTGAGGTACTATACAACAGCCTTACAGTTAATGCACATGCAGTAAAAAGAAGGAAGAAACCAATCTCAACTCTTTCTATCCAAATCAGACTTCTTTAACATGGAAATGATTTAGTCTGCCAGATACATCTAACAGGATGCTTTCTTGACCATTTCCAGGCCTACAGTTATGGTAGCATCATATTCAGTGTGGCTTTCGGTTAAACATTCTGTAATGTGAATCACTGCTTCTCCCATTTGAGAAAGAATGAGTGTGAAATCACTGGAAGAACTGAATGAGTCTATGCTTTGGCACTGCAGCTGCTGAGGGACATGAAGTGTTTTGAACAGTAATTTTCAGTAGTGGTCCTAGTCTGTAAAATATTAGGAAAAGGTTGTTGTGGCCAAAGCAACTCAACTTTCTCACTCAAGTACAATACCTATAATGTTACAGGAACTGAAAGAAACCTAAAATCATTGGCTAAGCCAGTTAAATAAAGGAATCTTTTTAAGTACTAATTTTATGAAACTGCTGCAGTGGCAATTGCTGAGTAACTCAAAACAACTGATGAATTTGTGGCTTGGTGAATGATGCAGATGGATACACTGACTTGGATATAATAAAGCTAAGTTCACATAACAGAGACAGAAAATGGTAGAGCAAGCAAGTCCTAGATAACTTGGTAGGAAACTGGAGTCAAAAGAGTTATACAAGCACAAACACAAGAACACAAGACTGGAATTCATGCTGTAGCTAAGTCTATTCATGGAAATGGAGATCCTCAGTTAATCTCTAACTTGCATTTTTTGCCATCTTGCTGACAGGAACATGAGATTCTATGGAAGGCTTAAACAAAATTTCAAAAAAATATCTAAAGAGCGTAGAGAACAATACAAATCTTTCAAAGATTAAAAAAAAAGTAGATGCTGATTTTTTTGTGTTAGTCTCCCATAAATACAGTTTGTGCTAGTCCATCAAACTGAAAGGCATATGCTATCTTTGATCTCTGTGCAGAACCCCTGTTGAGATTAATGTGCATTCTGTGTGAAGAAAGAGACTAGAATAGGCCCTCAGTTCACAAATAGTAAGCAGGCTGCTTCAGGAAAAAACATATTTTCTTACAACAGCGTTGAAATTTATCGGGAACTTTCAAATAGCTTCTCTACAGATCTGTGTACGTGTGTGTGGTCATGAGCATTCACTTGTCATAAAGATCTGTCAGAAAGAAGGTGCACAAATCTACTTCTCTTGTGAAATGTTTTGCTTTTACACTGAAACATATTTCATCTCTGACAGTCTTTTTTCATTCAACACAGACTACTTCTGCATTTTAAACTCCTCTGTTCAAGTTGTTGGCTTTGTCCACCAGACTAGAGCCTCATACAGACTGGCATGAAATTGTGCCTTGTACCCACTTCCAGCTAAAAAAGTCTACAGGACTTACTGCATCCCGCTTTGTAGCTGAAACCAGGAGGAAGAAGGAATCCTTGCTGAGCAGCTGCTGCTAGGGTTCGTTGGTCTGGAGGGAATACGGGAATCATTAATGGAGGCAGCTGACCCTGGACCTGCTGAACAGGAGAGGGAAAATCAAACGTGGAATTTTTTGGGGGGGAAAATATCTGCTTATGTGCTTTCTCTCACTTCTCTTCTGAGAGGTCAGATTTGGATATGATCTTCCATAATGGGGTGTTCCAATGCATCCACTATTCAACCTCATCTTAATTATTAAAGCACTTCATATGAATCACATCAACTCAAAACAAATCAAAAGAATCCACTGCCTCATACCTATATCCCAATTAATTACTGGCCCCACACTCCACAATACCTCCATCCTCTTTGGCAGCAAGGTGGCCTCTTCTTCTTTTTTATCGTATTGTGTAACAATATCTTTGTCTCAAATAGTAGTTTTTGTCCTGACTAAGCCCAAACGCAACCATCCGAGCACACAGAAGTAAGAGTATGTGAAAAACTAATGCAGAGCACTGTCTTTACTTTTTTCTGCCCATATACGTGCACTTACAGGTATGTGCGAAAAGATAAAATCTCAGTTGGTAAGAAAAAAAGCGGAGACTTTATTCACAAATGCAACACAGCTATGTCTGAAGTGTTAGCTGTTCAACTTTGCACAGCAACTGTACACAACCATGTAAGCCAGGAAATGGAAAATATTATGTTGTAAGTGAATACTGCAGGGGACTTAAGACATGCAGAAATTAGTCATCAAAACTGGAAGTATGCCATAGCACGGCATCTAATATTATTGCTTTTACCAAATTTTGCAGGGGTTTTAACTAGCAGAACTGGACACTGTCTATGTATTTCACACAGATGAGAAACACAAGGTTTGCTAGATTAAACTGTTAACTGGCTGGCTTTCATTTCTTTTTAAAAACACCATACTGACAAATACAACTTTTCTGGAGATCGGTCAGCAGAGAATTACTCATTTTTAAGAGAGGTGATCTTATGTTTGCAATGGCGCTGTGAAGCTGAGACACTGGAGGTGTAGATCCATTATCAAAGATTAAAATGTAGTTTGTGGTTTGTTGCCTTAACAAACAAAATCAGGGTGTTGATAGACCAGTAGTTTTAGCCAGAGGCAGGTATTACTCCCTTCATTATTGTTTGCATAGCAGAACTGACTCCTTGGCTGCCACAGTTCAGGGTACAGCTTCGTAACTTAATTTTATCTTAATCTAATCTCTTGAAGATCTAGGAGATGTCTCACTTCAGCCAATACTGCTACAAAGTGGAAAAGTGATAAGAAATTTGGGATAATAACATCTTAATTTATTGCAGGACCTGTCAACGCCTATGTGTGTGCTGCCTGCATCCTTATAGTCTGAAGCAATTTGCAAGGATGGATTTCAACAGCGCTGTTGATGGAAATATTTGCAGTGGGAGATAAAGACTGGGACCAAAGCAAGACTAGATGCAGCTCCGCTCATTGAACTCAGTCCATATTTTGTTACCTCCACGCTCTGCTTTCTATTCCCATTCTGTTGACTAGAAGGCATGTGCATTTAACTGTACTGCAGAAGATAAAAAAGCATACAAAATATGATTTCTTCTCTATAAACACTCAGCTACCCTAGAACTAACTGTTCGATGTCTGCTTTCTCTTCTT